>VUQR01000265.1:13487-25724 GCA_015108515.1 Hemichromis elongatus | reverse complement strand
GGCGGGGGGGGGGGGGGGGGGTGGGGGTAAAGGGGGGGGGGGGGAAAGGGGGGGGGGGGGGGGGGGATGAGAACAATGTGTCTGTAGTTCAGGGGGGCATGTATATAGTTAAAGAACAGGGAGGGGAGTGTATGAGGCGTTTCTGAAATTCAGGAAAAATGATCTCCAAAAGGGTTTTTTTGTTGCAGTACCATGCATGGCCACTGAGAACAATTGCCACAGAGGGTGGAGCTCTAACATTCTTAATATTTCATTGCATATATCTGCAACTTCACTGGGAGGCTTGCTGTATCTCATGGCTTGCTTTCTTTTGATACTTCACTAATTCCTTAACTATAAATTGCCCAATAAAGGCAAAAATATTTTAAAAGGATTTTTTTTTATTTATTCATTTTTTTCATCTTAAGAGTGTCAGGCATATAAATGGGATGCCTTCTGGGTGCCTCCTTGGTGAGATGTGTCCTTAGAGGAGGAGGTCCCAGGGCAGACCCACTTGAGAGTTTACATCTCCCTGCTGGTTTGGGATGAGCTGAAGGAGAGGGATGGGCATTCCTGCTTACGATGCTGCCTTTGTAATGACTGCTTTCTTCTGACATTGTAACTTACATGTATGTGTAAATGCTAATAAAAGAAGCTGGTACTGAAAATACTGTTTGAGCCGCATGTGGTCGCTACATTAGAATTGTTTGCAATCCTGGTGGATGGCCTCTATAAAGAATTTTAAAAGGGGCCATGCACTCCTGATTTGAATGTTTAAACAGTAAATATACTACTAATAGATCACTAAGTGCCTCTAGAGTATTTATCTAATAGGAATTTTTTTTTTTTTTTGCTTGGCATGCCCTCAGTCTGCTCTTAGCCTTCATCGGCAGTGTCTCTCCCAAACATAATATGGCCTTGTTTCGCTCTAGTCACCCATGAATGGGTGCTTTTCAGCTGTTCTCCTCCTCTTTTCTTTTGTTATGTCCTCTCCCTGCCTCCCTCGCTCTTTCCCGTCCCCACTCAACCCCGTTGTCACCTGTGTAAAGTAATGTCTTGTGTTTTGTGAAACCCTGCACTGTTCCAGGTTGAACTACAACCTCGATGTTGCCGATAGACTTGCTGACGAACATGTACTCATTGGCCTCTATGTGAACCTACTCCAAAACAACCCCAAAACATGGTTAGTGGGTGTGCCGCTGTGTTTGCCAAACACTAGTGGAAACTATATGCTCCGCTGAACTGCCGCCTTTCCCCCTAACCTAGTCTGAGTGTGTTACAGTCCTAACGATGCATGCTGTCAGACTGTTTTAGAGACTGGTTACTTTGACCTTTGACCCTTTCTGCATTTTTCAGCAGTGTTTCTGACCGATTTGTATCCAAAGTTGGTATCGGGGTTTATTTCTCCAAACATTATGACTCTATACCTCCAAGTTTTCCACTTATCTCACCCATGCAGCATACCTGTGTTGTCTTTGAGTGAAATTTATCAAGTTAAAAGTGGCAGCTTTTTAATTTTGTGTAACTTCCAATACAGATTAGTTTAGTTAATTGAAATCAAATCGTTTATTTGTCTTTTGTTTGTTTGATCCTATAAATCCTGTGACTTTTAATAGTTTTAATTTATTGCAGGTGATTTGACATACTTTCTATTATTGTTGTGTTGCCTATAATAAAAAGCCTATATATGTGTGTTTTATTGGTGAATGATATCCAGATATCATTTTGTGTTACTGTAGCAGCTTTTGTCCCTACTGTACGCATGCGTGTGCATAAATGCGTAAATACAGGGCTGTATGGTTTATTTGCCTTTTTGTTTCTTTGTTTTTACTGTTTTGTAATTAGATAAGCTTTTAAATACAAAGCAATCGATCGCTTTGTACCTCTACTTTTTTACATAACCCCTCTTAATTTATGCTTTTTTGTTTCACGCGAATAGCTTAGCGTGAGTTCCTGTCGAAGCTTTCATGCTGAATCTGACTCAGAAAAGTAAAAGTTAATTGCTTTTTTAAAATTTCTAGTGCTCATATTGTGTATGTATGCAATTTTATTTTTAATTGTGCCGTGTTGTTTCTCCCATCTCTTTTTTCCTCTTGATCAGTTTGCTGGAGAGCAGTAACCATCAAGATGACGAGCACAGTCTCATTGCTCGCTATGCTGCTAGACTGGCTGCTGATGCTGCGGTGAGATATAAGATTTTAATTTCACACACACGTCTTTCATCGCTGTCCAGGAAAAAAACAAAAAAAACAAAAAAAACGACTCTATTTGACATTAACTGCTGCTCTGCTTTAGACGGTTTCTGTTGTTTTTTATATTGTCAAGAAGGTGATCATTCTTAACCAGCTGAGGTGGCAAGTAACAATACAGTAAGGAAGTATAAATTTCTCCGTACATTTTCAAAACAGACTCTTAATTTTAGGAATTTGAATTTGAAGGGAGTTATGTATCGTTAACAGCACTCTAGTCAGCGGTTAAAGTTATTCAGAATGATCCAGATCAGTTTTTTGTGCTGAACAGATATTGAATCTATCCAAGATGGGCTGCCGAAACATTAAAGTATGCTAAATTTGTGTTATATAGAGTTTAGTGCTAAAGTGAGCTGCTGTGCTCTGGCAAAGTTTAGCGTAATAAAATGTGTTGGACTGTTGTGAAGCAGCTGTGGCGTTCATGGTCAGTGTTTCCAGGGCAAGAAACAATTTAAATTTGAGGTGATGATGCTGATTAGATTCACCCACTGAATTCCACCTTTTATACTGTCTAAGGGTTGGAAAAACAGCTGTGATAGCTCATGTAAAATCTGCTTATGTCTTGTTAACTTCAGCTGGCTAAATCCACAAAGAGCCGCAGCACAGCTCAGCTGATCGCAGCATGCACACAAAATCTCCTGAAGCTCACAGTAGAAATTATTGTGACTGATTTCTTAAGACATTTTCTTCTCTACACTCCACCACTACAACTGATCTCTTTCTACACCAGTCAAATCCCATCGTAACCCCTGACTGGAGTCCTTTTCCTGTTTAGATTTGGAGGCAAAGTCACCCATCTACAGTGTGTCCAACAGACGTTCAAGCTGAACTTTCTTTAAAATTAAAAGTTGGCTTGAAATAGTTTGATTTCTCATTTACTAATATTATTTTATTATTGGGGTCACATGTAAAGAATCAGTAAGTTTTGCACCATTTATTATTGTATTGTATTTTCTATTTATCTTTTGTTTTTATTTAATTTTGAAAATTTAGCTTTTTAATTCAGTAACATATAGTTTCTTTTTTTCAGTTTAGTTTTTATGGTGTTTTTAATGTTTTTTTTATTTTAATTTTAGGCTTTTTCATTTTATGTAGGTCATTAGCAAGATGTAGGAAGAGCAGTACAGCTATTAGAATAAAAACATACATACAAGGCTTAAAGTCATAATTATAGAGTTATAGAATTATTAATTATAGAGTTATAATAACAGGTTTTACCAAATTAACAAGTACTAAAACTACAAATATTCCCTGTGTACTTTTATTATATTTTATTCACAAGATCATCTCAGCGTTAATATTTTTTAGAAGTCTATTTTTTATTTGATTTTAGTTAACAACAATAGTTTTTAACATCTGGTTTGGGGTTTTGTTAACTATAATAACCTCGCTGTGCACACACGTAGCTGATGGAAATGTCCTACAAAGAGCCACTTACTATACTATGACCCTTTTTTATCTGTATTTCTACTAAAGGGAAGAATGTCTGTACATTGCCACCTCCACTAACCAGAGCCGTGAGCCTGCTCATGCTCTTATCAGAGGTCTTGATGGATGGCTGGTGACTTAACTGCTTTGTTCCCTCCTGTGAAATATGTAATAAGCTGGTGGATGACATCACCTAGAGGTGAAGCCAGTTCACGTGATGTCTCTCGCTTGGTTTCACCAACAGGCTCAACAGCAGAGGGTCCCCACAGACCTCCCCTGCTCTCTGGATGCCAACAAACAGCAGAGACAGCTCATTGCCGAGCTCGAGAGCAAAAACAGGTTAGGCATGGCTGCGTTGGAGAAACTGCTCGGCTCCTTTCTTTTGAAATTCACCTTTCAGAATGAAGGTATCTCCAAGCAGACCTCAAAAAGCATTCACTACTCCAAGCTACCATTAAATACTAACTTAAATACTGCAACAGAAAGTTATTTCATTCCGTTTTATTTAAGGATATAAAAGCTATTTCTTTATATTTATATTATTTATTTAAAGTGGTTTTAAAATTGCAAATAAAACCAATAAAATGGGGTTATACAAAAACTATTAAGATATACAAAATAAGCAGCTGGAAAAATAATTAATGTTTATTCAAATGAAGGAAATTTATATTGAGGTGGAGGCAAAGGTGAGTAGAAAATGTGAACCACAATGCTGTAATTAATAATTTTAGCTTGACCTTGGAGCGTATGATCTCAGAATTATTTTCCTTTGTCTCCACCAAAGACATTTGGAATCATCAGCTTTAAAAAAGAAAAAAATAGAAATATTTATGGCTCTCATTATTTATCGTTCTTCTATGGAAGCTTGTTTGAAGTTAGGGATTTAAAATTTATTTCAACCTGTGTATTAATAATGTTGTATGATGAGGATCAGTTAGTTGAGTAAAAGATAACAAAACATGAAGTGCTAATCAGTATTTTTGACCTATGGATGGCAAAAAATTTAATTTTTTTTCAGTCATAAGTGACTATTTCACAGTTATTTTCTTAAAACTTTGAGTTAGTAGCTTGAAATTAGGAAAGAACTTAAAATTTTGATTTCTTAAGTCAAAATTTTGAGATAATTACCTGAAATTTTGAATAATGGGTGACAAAAAATGTTTTTTACATGGTGGAAACAAGCTTCGGTATTCCTCAGTGTTAGTTTCCTGCAGGACTCGATTAATGTGATACCAATACTGCTGCTAATGCTGCTCTTAATCTGACAAGTCAGAAATCCTCCCTTGTTCTACCTTTACCACTTTCATAGTGTGATTTTTGGTTGCAGCAGAGAGCGTTTTGTATAATTTAAGTTTTTTACAAAAAACACTAAAAACATTGTACAAGTCACTGATATTCGTCTTATGGCCCTCTATAGGATAACAGCCAGCCTGTCAATCACTTCCTTATCAACAACAACTTCCCTCAGTTATTTCCAGCTGTGTTTAATGTTGTATAAGTTCTTTCAAATGTAATCAAAACTTTTGCATTTACTTCTACTGAATGCGGGTCAATCCTAGTGTTAATCTCTGGAAGTTAATGCAATTAATGTAAAGAAAAATCATTTAAAAAAAAGATGAATTATGAGCTTTAAACTGTTTATTCATTTTTGCCTAATAAATATTTATGTATATTATTAACCACATACTGGCCTGTGGACACTTGGTGGTGTATCTGTGCTGCACTTTATCTCTAAAGTACCAGAAGGTAGAGGGGTTTTGTATTGGAGCATTTGGCTGCTGAAGAGCCAGGTGTTTCCCACAGGAGTTGAAACCAAACAGCTGAGAGAAGGCAATAGTTGAACTGACATTACTGAGGTGGTCACAAAGTATTATTGTTCTGTGTCTGCTGGATGCTATAAATAACCAAGCTGATGAACGGCTTGTTTCTGCTGCCTCATAGTGGCCAGAAACACCAGTTACTGCAGGTTTAGATCATCTTGTGTTGACTTTCTGTCAGAAACACGGTTTGATGTGGTACTTGCACATGTTTGTGCTCATCGCAGAGAAATCCTCCAGGAAATCCAGCGACTGCGCCTTCAGCACGAGGAAGCGTCCCAGCCGCCACCAGACAGGGGCCAGCAGAACCCCACCCTGCTCGCTGAGCTACGACTCCTCAGGTAGCTCCGCCTACTTCGACTTACCAAATGCAAATGACTTATAACAGACAGTTTTGCTTAGGCTGCCAAAGAACATGTGTAATAAATTTTATGTTTTTCAGTTGCAGATGTTCATTATGGGATTTTTTTTTTATAGATTGACGTGACATTATGGCTTCATTATGCTGTACAACTTGTTTCTTCTGTTAGGCAACGCAAAGATGAGCTTGAACAAAGAATGTCTACTCTGCAGGAGAGTCGCAGGGAGCTCATGGTGCAGCTGGAGCAACTAATGATGCTTCTCAAGGTACTACAGATGTGCCTTTCATCTCTGAGCGCAGTGCAGTCAGATAGTGAATAGTTTAGTTTTATTCCTTCTGATCACTGGAGGAGCAGACGCTATATTTCCTGTTTCCAGAATTTGTTGGACTGGATCCTTTCTTTTGCAGACTGTTTACATAGAAAACACGGACATGTGGGCTATAGTGAGCTATATATACGTAATTATCAGTATTATTTGTATTTTGCAGCAGGTGGTGACCAAAATGCTCTTATAAGGGATTTTTCCTTGTATTACTGTTTCTCTTAGCTGTGAGGACTCATCATAGCTCGGGAATGTCAAATTGGCTCTTTCCCTCAGTGTGTCTTTTATTCTGTCTCCCTCCCCTCACTCACAATCAGGCACGGCAGATGGCCTACCTTCCTTGAGCATCGTTCTGCAGAAGGTTTCTTCCTGTTAAAAGGGAGTTTTTCCTTCCCCCTGTTGCCAATTTTCTCTATATTACTGTAGCGTCTTACATATGAAGCACCTTAGATGACTGTTGCAGTGATTTGGCGCCTTTTAAATAAAAGTGAATTTAACTGAAGTGAAAATTCGAAAAACTATTTTGAAATGAAATTACAGTTTAAAGTTCAATGTTTATGCCCTCTTTCATATTTTCCAATTCCATTCAGTGTTACCAGATTGGAAATTTACATAGTATCTTAATTCAGAGGATACTTTAGAAGACATGTCTGCCAACCTTGTAGTTTGATCTACAGTGGACATAATGCGAGTTTCTCAAAGCCTGCACAGCCTGCCTGCAGCACTGCCTTAAGTGGGGAAGATATTAATCTAATTAGCCCAATAGGATCAATGTTAATCCACTAAACTTGCACGAGGAAGCCACGTGCTGACCAGGTCTTTACGGAAGTCCGATTCAATTTTTACAGACATGGCTGCTGTTTCATAGGCCGTCAGACTTTTTTTTTTTTTTTTTTTAAGCAGGAGGAGGAGCGGAAACAAACTGTAAGTGCGAAAGAGATGAAAGAGATCAGGATTGCACGTTTGAAATTAAACCTTTTGTGTGGGTGTGTGGCATCTGCAAGAAATAAATAAATTTGAGACCAGTGAGATGTCGCTTTTGGAAAAGTGTGTGTGCTTTTGTTGTTAATGCATTGTGTGTATATCTTTAGAACAACATGTCTTATAATCACAATAATATGACCACAGTGTCAGATACAAACACTATACTGCCAAAAGTATTTGCTCATCTGCCTTCACAGGTATATGAACTTGAGTGACATCCCTTTCTTAATCCGTAGGTTTTAATGTGATGTCAGCCCACTCTTTGCAGCTATAATAGCTTCAACTCTTCTTCAAAGACCTTCCACAAGGTTTAGGATTGTTTATGGGAATTTTTGACTATTTGTGAGGTCAGGCATTGATGTTGGACGAGAAGGCCCAGCTCACGGTCTCCACTCAGATTCATTCCAAAGGTCTTCTGTCACTGAACTCCTGAAAGCGAAACAATGTCTTTTATAAATGTTTGTTGAAGCAGTCTGCATGCCTAGGTGCTTTATTTTATACATCTGCAGTCATGGAAGTGATTGGAACACCTCAATGACAGTCAATGATTTTGATGGGTGAGTGAATACTTCTGGCAATATAATGTGACTATAAATGAAACATAATTGTTCCAGTTTATTTGAAATTTTGATAAATATTAATTCAACATCTTGTGGTTTGTTCTCTGGGGATACTTAAAGTGGCTTTTAGGAACAATAATCTGTTTGTAGCAGCATGTTACATTACACTGCATGGGACTCGATCCACTCGTTTGTAAGGTTTTCTTCTTGCACAAAAAACTAAATGTGTACATTCTTCAGACTCAGGGTCCCGGCTCGCCACGCTCTTCACCCAGCCACACCATCAACCGGCCAATTCCCACACCAATCCACTCGGATTCTGCCGGCACGACCCCGACTCACACACCTCAGGACTCACTCATGGGCGTGGGCGGGGACGTTCAGGAGGCCTTCGCTCAGGGTAACACATCAGGACCACAGCGGCCTGCATGCTTGTTGTTGGAAGCTGTAGAGGATCACACCTTAAAACTGTTTTTGTTTGTTTGATTTTTTTTTATTGCTTTCTTTTTTTTTTGTCCCTAAAGGTCCAAGGAGAAATCTAAGAAATGATCTGCTCATTGCTGCTGACTCCATCACTAATACAATGTCATCACTGGTTAAAGAGCTCAATTCAGGTAAAGGTGAATGGAGGGAAAACAGTTGTCACACTGTGACTTATTACACATGAGCTGTTTTTATCATCTTTCTTTCTATTTTGTCTATAAACAGAGGGCGGAAGTGAAACAGAGAGCACTGTAGATTCAGATTTTGGACGCGAACTACTGGCCACAAACTCCTCAGATCCTTTCTATGCTTACAAACCAAGGTACCTTTAAGATACGTAGAATGGTGAAAGTCATGTTTAGACTCTGTGCTCAAGCAAAAGCAGTCATATTATTCATAAAAATATACTAAAAGTATTTTTTTGTCAAGCCATACCATGAAGATATGAGAAAGAGGTGTTGACGCTAGGTTAATAAGAGAGGGGACGGGCTCTGAGCAGCAGTCATGCTTTAATAGAGCACCACAGATGTGCTGTTTGCCTTAAGAGTGTCGATGGAGAAGTATCGAGAGGGTCAGAAGGAGCTTCACTGCATCTTTCTGGATCTAGAGAAAGCATATGATTGGGTGGTGAGAGAGGAACTGTGGTACTGCATGAGGAATTTACGAGTTAAAGTATGTAAAGGTGGTGTAAGACATGCGGGCCGGTGAGACAGAGGGAGATTTGCGCCTGAAGTGACAGATGGGTTCAGGTGAGGGTGGGACTACATCAGGAATCAGCTCTGAGCACCTTCCTGTTTGCCATGGTGATGGATTCACTGACAGATGAGGTCAGACATGAGTCTCTGTGCATTATGTTACAGACAACACTGTGATCTGTAGTGAAAGTAGGGTGCAGGTGGATAAGAGTCTGGAGAGGTGGAAGGTTAAAGTGTGGTTAATCTTAGGCCCATACAAAACAAGAAAGATTGTTTTCAATCTTCTTTCTTATATTAATTTATTTCTGAACATTTTTGGGGGCTTCAAGCCCTTCAGATAAAAGTATCTAAGAATTTTAAAGATTCACACAGAGGTGTCTTCTGGCTCAGAAAGCGCCTCTGGGCTGCGACCATGTGCATCGGGGCACAGTGGACGGTTTATCGTGGACAGGTGGTCACAAACCTGTCACGAGCCGACTTAACCCACTCATGCAAACAGTAGAGTTTGATCACACAATAGCAAAGGAACCTTATAAATATACCTTGTACTACATTGAACTTATTTGTTATTTTCCCATGTTAAATTACTACTTTTCATAAAGTCTGTACATACTATGGACAGCATTTACATTTATAATATCTACCCACGCAAAAGCAATATATACATTTGACGGACTTATTCAGAGGTAAAACTTTGGGGGATTATTCCACTGAAAACAGATTTTCTTCTGCCTGTTTGGGGAAAAGGGTCATTGCTCAAGTTAGCTCTGATTGAACAGCGATAAGTGACGGCCTCTTCAGGAATCTTTGCGTTATCCTAATCCTAAACAGTCCTTTGCAAAAAGAGCTGTTAACTTTGGCAGGCTCCAATGGGAAGCGTCAGATAGCCTTAGCTGTGGGAAAATGATGATTGAAATCCACAACAAGCACCTTTATTCTCCACAGGAGATGTCAGAGGGTGCAGCTAATATCTGTCTGTGCCCACTCTGGGTGACAGTGTTTGAGCAGCAATGTCAAAAGCTGCAGTTCTGCTGTGAGCTTCAGCTAGCAGCGTCACATGACCCCCCCCCACAGGAGGCAGAACTGAAGCACTCGCACAGCTGCTGCTGACAGTTTATGCTTTGCTGACCTGCTGAGTGCGCCTTTCTCCCATAAACTGTTTATGCTTTCCTCACGTTAATGGATAGTTGACATTTAACCTACAGCTACAGCCTACGCCATTATGACACGATTTATCTCGTAAAATATTAAGCTTTCAAACACTTTTATAATATAATATAATACTGTAAGTTTTTAAAAAGCCATTACTCCAGTTTTCATAATAATTATGCATGGATTGAAAAATCGCTTATAATCAAGTGATAGCACTGGCTCCAGGGCTCTGGGCGTACACACCCTTGGCATCGCTCAGCTGTCTCTAGGACTGAGTGGGGTTAGGACAATCAGATCATTTTACTTATTGAGACAAAGCCTGTGCATTTTCTTGTTATTCATGATTACCTTGAACAAATGGCCTGTTATGCTTGAGGAGAGGTTATAAAAATGTGGAATTTTGTTATGAATGCTGCTGATTTTCTCTTTGATTTAGCTAAAACGTCAGTGGAGTGGGCCCACGTTCAACAACTTTAACAGCAAGTTGTATTTCATGATGCGTTCAGGCAGTTCACACTTTTGGGTATACCAAGCACTTTATACGTAGGTCATGTCTTAGGCTATTCAGTCGCACCCATACCCCTTTTTTTCCCCGTTTTAAACTGCTTTGTTTTATTCATAATAGGCCTGCGAGCGCTGCCGATGAGGAGTGCTTTGAAAAGGATCTGGAGCGGCAGCTGGAGGATGAGCTCCAGTTGGACGATCTAAAAAAGCACAGGCAGGAAACAGACAAAACATGCATGGTGAGTTATAGCTTTCCAAGACTGAAATAGCAGAAGGTGGCATATTGAGTGTTCTGAATTATTAAATTGCCCCTTGTCAGTATCTGCTCTGACCTGCTGTGCTGGTTTTAATTATGTGTCGCAGGTGACTCTGCAGCAGTGACCACATAGGTCTGGTGACTGGTAAGTTATTTCCTCATGTTAGCTGTAGATTTTTTTTTAATCTCTATTTTCTATTGTGCATCATTTAACAACAAATCATGTCAATGTAAAATTCCTAAACATCTGGAGAAATGTCATGTAGCAACTGTTTATATTCTCTCTATTGGTCATTACACACGCGCAACCAGCAGCTAACATAGCTTGTTCCTAGCTTGAGCCTTCTCCAGGGCTGTGCCAACAGAGCAAGCTTCACTCACCAGAGGTGTGCAACACTAAGTACACGCATCATTTTCATTCGCCTCGAGGGGCAATGGCAAGTCCATTGTTTCTCTAGCCATTAAAGGTATCATCACCCAGGATGTACAAGGCTCTGTGATCAGCTGTCAAATGCATCTAGTGCTATGTCCCAATTCAAATCTCCCAATTCAGGGGCCGCATTCTTCAGAGGCCACATTTGAAGGCCCATTACATCACAACCAGGTGACGAAGGCTTTCCCAATTCAAAGGCTGCTCCAAATGCGGCCAACAAATGCATCCTTCATTTTCCCGTATTTGAAGGATGGGTCGGGTGTATCCTTCATGGCCCCACCTATCCCAGAATTCATAGTGCGGCCAAGCCAATTCCAGTTTCCAACAATGGCAGCAGCTACTTAGTTGTAATGTTACTCTTATTACTCTTTTCGATACTTTATAATTTAAATTATTATTGATAATGTTTTTATAATAATATAAAAATACTTTTCAAACATGGCAGTAGCGGAGGAGCGCGGCTAAAGACTTTGAAATTTGACTCTTTCTCGGTCGCAAAATAAACTTTTAACATATTTCCAGGTGTGAATGTAGGTGTCAACTTCAAATATTTGCTCAGTTTATCAAGACATCACATATTTGCAAAAGTGCTCTGACGGAGACGTCTGTTACCCACTAGCTCGATAGCTATCCGGGAGGTCGAGGCTCACTAGAGCCGGCGACAACAGCGAACTCCTGGCACATCGTTTTCAGACCCCAGGTGGTCTTGCGCTACTCAGGTTAAACATGATATATAAGTCACTTAAAAATGTTATTGTGTGGCTTTTTTCAGTGTTTTATTTGTTCTTGAGTAAATCAGTTTGGCTGAGATTAAAGTTATAGTTTTCACACAGCTGAATAAACGTCAAACAGATTAAACAGAAGTGTGAGATGGTCGAGAATTTACTCCAATGTCCTGTTGTATGTTATAATATATATTATGGAGAATATATATTTTATGGACAAAAGAGCAGATAAGTCAGTTTATTAAACTCCACCAAGACAGCTGGTGAATCTGTAGGCCAGACTGTCCC
>VUQR01000263.1:11500-23368 GCA_015108515.1 Hemichromis elongatus | reverse complement strand
ATTGCAGTATGAAGTACAGCACTGAGACTCAGTCTCCTTTCTCACTCACTGTGTTAACAGACCTCTCTGCATTGAATCATATCTGTTATTAATCTCTGTCTCTCTTCCACAGCATGTCTTTATCCTGTTCTTTTCTTTCTCTCACCCCAACCGGTCGCAGCAGATGGCCGCCCCTCCCTGAGCCTGGTTCTGCCGGAGGTTTCTTCCTGTTAAAAGGGAGTTTTTCCTTCCCATTGTTGCCAAAGTGCTTGCTCATAGGGGGTCATATGATTGTTGGGTTTTCTCTGTATGTACTATTGTACAATATAAAGCGCCTTGAGGCGACTGTTGTTGTGATCTGGTGCTGTATAAATAAAATGGAATTGAATTGTTTCCTTAGCAGATTAACACTTTTGGTTCCATCTAACCACAGCACTTTACTTGAAGCCTTCTCTGACTCACTGGCAAACCTAAGACAGGTTCTTGATGACTGTGGTTCCACCTGCCCTCAGATCATTAACAGGCTCCTCTCATGTAGTTTTGGGTTGATCCACCACCTTTCTCATCCTCACAACATCCATGAGGCAGGATCTTGCATGGAGCATGACACCAAGTCTGACTGATAGTTAGCACTGGTCAGTAAAATCTTAGCATTACTAGTTACATGTGCTATTAATGTGCCCTACATAGTAGGAACTGGCAGCAACTTATTACTCTGAGATGTTTTTAGACAGCAGGTTGTCATGAATGAAGCACTCTCCATGAGATTTGTGCTTTTCGGCTATTTAAGGATTAAAACAATAAATAATTATGAGATAGAGATCACATCTGTTGCTCACAATGCAAAGTCGCATGCTGCCATGCCACTAGTTTACATTAAATACATTAAAATAAAAATGAGTCTGAAGATGTGATTGTTTCCCGCAATCACAGTGTCCACAGTGTTTGGAGTTTGGAAAGACTTTTATTCATAAGTTCATTAGACAAAGATAAATGCGAGTATAACATTTCCCCACTGTGCATGCATTATTCACGAACCATCATTTAATGCTGATGTGTTCCATCAGAGCATCTTCTCTCATAAGTGTAATCTATTTGTAGTTTCAGCAGGTTTGATTTACTGTGTAAATATCCTGAACACACGGCTGCCCACACAGTACCATCTCCGTCTCTGACGCTGTGCCCCGGCTCTAGTCATTACACATTTTAAAATGTCAACAAATAACTGATTTGATTACAGTGATCACAAACAGGCTGCATGTGGACAAACGCGTGCGAAAAGAAACCTCGTGGGCTGGTTTATAAGCCTCTGGATTTGCATGATGCAAATTTCATTTGGGGCTTGACGACGTGACGTGCTCAAGTGACATTCTCGAAGGTTCAAACAGCTGTGATGACAGATGTAGAGTTTGAGATACTTAAAATACATTTTAATGCATTTGAGACTGTGTGCATATGTGTGCTTGTGTGTGTATGAGTGTGTGTGCATGGATGATATAAAGGATTTTCAAGGTCTTTTCAGGAATGCTTAAATTTAAGGTGCTTTTAGTAAGACAGGGTAGAAGTCTGGAAGTAAAGAAGAGCAGAGACACCACAAATCTGATTAAATACATAATCCACATATTTTTATCTGTACAAAAACATGTTAGCTTAGCTTCATATTTCCACTGACATATAGAACAAGTTAATAGTAACACTCACCTATTGTCTCACCAAAAAATTGCTAATCATGAAACTGTTATACCTGTTACTAATCTCTGTCTCTCTTCCACAGCATGTCTTTATCCTGTTCGTTTCTTTCTCTCACCCCAACCGGTTGCAGCAGATGGCTCCGCCCCTCCCTGAGCCTGGTTCTGCCGGAGGTTTCTTCCTGTTAAAAGGGAGTTTTTCCTTCCCATCGTCGCCAAAGTGCTTGCTCATAGGGGTTATATGATTGTTGGGTTTTCTCTGTATGTACTATTGTACAATATAAAGCGCCTTGAGGCGACTGTTGTTGTGATCTGGCGCTATATAAATAAAATTGAATTGAATTGTTACATGATCTGAAACGAAGCTCATCTGAAACTTAATTTGGAAGTTAGACACACGTGTTGAGTGACCAACAAATGTTGGTAAATGAATATTTAAATAGCATGGAGGTCTTACAAGAACTGAAAGCTGCCTACTGATCTGAACAAAAAAACTTCTCCTGGCACACACACAAGAAAAATCATTGAAGCTTCTGAGTTTACTTTCACTTTGTTTGGCCCACCTAACCTGTACATCACTGTTCTCCCAGCCGGTCCCATTCGCACTCTGCCACGTGGCTCATCTTACTAATGAGTCCACAGATTTCTGGCCATACATCTTTCGTCTATCTTCACTGTTCATCTGATCTGCTTTAAACTTAGCATGTTTACTTGACATTGATTTATCAGGATTTGTGTTCCCTATGGTGACTTCCATTTCATGTGTAGGATAAAAGCTACAAATACAAAGACATCATTGTTTGGTTATCCTTCTAAGTACGTTCACTGATTTGACTGTATTCATAAACCACTCGTCCCAGAGTCTAACCATCAAAATTCAGTTAATCCGAAACTAAACGTGACTCCTAAAACTATAATCCAACCCTAACCCCAGAAGACGCCATTCTTTCCGGCTGTAAAAACGTAGGACCCACAACCACCATTCAACAGACTCAATCCCACACACACTCAGTGAGTGTATCCATACAGCTGTCCTGTTATCGAAGCACAAACTTTATGGCTTCGTGCATGATATGGTGTGTTTAGGAGAATCTGTAAGTTGTAACTAAAATAATATGGCTTACACTCTGAACAGGCGCTGGATTAGCTGCCTCAGATCTACTTACAGTATGCAAGTCAGATAGTTCCCAAGCATCTTTGAACCAAGCAGTGACTGTTCCCAAAGCTGCGGTGCCTGATACCCTGATTGCCTTGAAATGAACATTACCAGTAATATTATTCGATGCATGCTTACAGCCTGGTTCAAACACTGCTTTGCACACTTCTTTTCACCTGCACTAATAACTGCATGTGTGAGTCGCACTCGTACAGTTTATGAATAGTGACAAAGATTGCGAGCTGAGAGCGTACCACAGTAGTTACAGAAGGATGGTTATAAAACAATACATGATAAGGAGAAAGCATCAGGCAGGTTGTCCACTGTAGCCTGTGACAAACAGAAGCTCAAGTCAAAGCCCTCATGCTCTGCTGTAATTACTACTCACTTCACCCCCATAACATCTTTAGTCCACTGTTGATCTCTGCTCATAGTCATTCTCTGGCCTCTTGTCTGCCTTCATACTCAGCGATTCTTTCACCGCCAGTGGCCCAGACCATGTTGCCATGGCAAACAGGGTAAATGAGAGATGGAGCCCTGAGGTAGGATGACAGAGAGCATTGTCTGGGAGTGGAAACACACGTGTGTGTGTGTGTGTGTGTGTGTGTGTGTGTGTGTGTGTTCGTTCACAGTGCTTGACTGCATGTATGGATTCTGGCAGAGGGATGTGATTCGTGCAAACCAAATTTACACACAACAATAGGCTTTAATGTTGTGTGCAGTCTCTCAGGGGGGAAAAGGCCAACCAGATGCGGTACGCTGACATAAAGACGGAGCGCCGAGCACCCAGTGTACCCAAACACATTTACCTCAGCTTTACATCAAATAACGCAGCCATGTCGCAATGACGTCTTGGTTCACATTCTGCCTGAACATCATTTATGCAGATATGGAGGTGTGTGTGTGTGTGTGGTAATGTTTCTCTGGAGCCCATGTGGCACATTAATGACCAAGCAAACAGCTCAGCTAACACTTATGCGCCTGTAGATGAAGCAGTTTATCAGACTCTGTATCTGCATGAACACGTGCAGAAAGATGCAAGTAATCCTCACACACATGCGCACCTCAGTGCAGACCTGAGGCTTATCGCAGTGTGCACACAGACCATTGATCCTTAGCAAACACTCAAATGACCAGATATTGTGTCTGCCGGTGACAGACACTGGAGATACATCTCCAGTCGTGTGTTTTACAAAAAACTGGAAGGCATTTGGACGTCCTCGTGGACCCTTTTATGGCCCTGGAAACCAACCGGGCCCTAGTGGACTTTATGAAGATACTGAAACTTTAAAACATAATATGGACTAACAATAGTGCAACAATAGTCTTTTATACGATTAAAGTGAAAACACCTAATTTAACCAGGTCAACCAACAACACCAGAATCGATTAAATCAAACAATAACATGTTTAAGTTATCTAAGTGACTTATATATCATGTTTAACCCGAGTAGCGGAAGACTGCGGGGGGATGTGCCGGGAGTTCGGCCGGCTAGCTATCGAGCTGGTGGGGAACAGGCGTCTCTGAAACCGTCAGAGCACGTTTGCAAATATGTGATGTCCTGATAAACCGAGCAGATATTTGAAGTTTATACAGCTACATTCTCACCTGAAAATATGCTAAAAGTTTTTTTTGTGACCCAGAAAGAGTAATAAGAGCAATATTAAAACTTAGTAGCGGCCGCCATTATTGGAAACTTGAATTTGGCGCTGGGCCGCGCTATGAATTTTGGGATATGGTGGGCCACGAAGGATACACCAGACCCATCCTCAAAATCTGGAGAAATGAGGACGCATTTGTCGGCCGCATTCTGAGGAGTTTACGAATTTGGCCAGCCTACGTCGCGTCGCTGTGACGTAATCAGTCCACAAATGTGGCCTCATGAGGATGCAGCCCATGAGTTTGGACACCCCTGTTGAGGAGGTCATTTAACCATTTAAATCAGCTGTGTTGGATCAAGGACACATCTAAAACCTGCAGGACCAGGCCCTCCAGGCCCTCCAGGCCTGGAGTTTGACACCCCTGCTGAGCCACTATGAAATTATCTGTATCTTCAGAGAAACAGGATCAACTATGGGCAGTGTGTCAGATATTGCGTCCAACCTGTCATAAAACTGTCTCTGCTACTACATTTATTGTTCAGGTGAATCATCATAGCCGCACTAACAGTCTTCTTATCCTCCTTCACACAGTGGGCTGACATGGAGAAGAGAGTCTCTAATTAAGACGACAGATTCACTCAGTTTGCACAAATCGTGGCGGTGTCAGGTACGGACCTGTCGCAAAGTGATGAACTGAAACCTTAATGTGAAATCATAACAGGGGTTCGATGTCTCATGGGTGCCTAGAGACAGATTTGGGTGAATTCAGCACAGCAGACAGGAGGGGGCAGGTGACCTCTGTGTGACCAACCTGGTGAGATCAGCCTGCTGCTGGAGCTGCTCTTGGACTTTACGGCAAACCTCGCCGGCCGTGTCGCAGACTTTGCCGACCTTGGTGAAGAGGGCAGCGATCTTGTCGCTGCGGAGAAACCCAGCCGCTCGTCTCTTCAGCAGGTGACCCAGGCAGGCCTCGATGGCAGCTGCAGGGACAGGAGGCAGTTGAGTTAATATTGACAAAGGCAGGAGAGGAAACAGAGGAAAGGTATACACAAAGTGGAGGGGAAGAGAAAAAAGACGCTAAATTTCAAAGCTTGTGGTCAGCACAAGCACATAAGTCAAATAGCTGAGCAGTACTATTTATATGAACTGAATACTGTTCTAGTGTTTGCATCTCTACGCTTGCACACTCTCCACTTAGGCTTGTAGCGCTGAGCTCTGCGAAGCAGCACAGAGGAACATAGTGCTGTTCCAACAATAAATAAAGTAAATGGTCTGTATTTATATAGCGCTTTACTAGTTCCTATGGACCCCAAAGCGCTTTACATTTCAGTCATCCACACATTCACACACTGGTGATGGCAAGCTACTCTGTAGCCACAGCTGCCCTGGGGCGCACTGACAGAGGCGAGGCTGCCGCACACTGGTCTCTGACATCCACCAGTAGGCAACAGGTGAAGTGTCTTGCCCAAGGACACAACGACCGAGACTGTCGGAGCCGGGGCTCAAACCGGCAACCTTCCGTTTACAAGACGATCTGCCAGCTCTTTGAGCCACAATCGCCCGTCTTCAAAATGTTAATTTGTAGTTTTGTGACTTTATGTAGTTTATAAAAATTAATTCATAAACTTTGACACAGCAACAAAGCACAGCAGAAGAACTAGCAGGGCTGCAACAGTGACCAGGCTATCAAGGCAGCAGTTAGAGAGCGTTAGGGACGAGGCTTACTGTTAGTAGTGACTAAGAGACCAAACTATGGTGTTGCCTGTGAGTACATTGATTGTGGATTGCCTAATTAAGACTGACTCAAAGTTATTTGGACAGAGACAAACTTGTTTTTAAAGAAATGGCAGAGAAAACCTCATTTTCAACAACCCTGTAGATCATCTAAGTGAAAAAGGAACCCAGCCAAACGAGCACACACGTTCTGTTACAGTCATGGAAAATTTGTCTTCCTCTTGATTTTGCTTTCGTCCTTTAAAAGCAACTTCCAGTCACTGTGTCATTATCAAAGACTTTCCTCTGAACTGGAAACTGGTAAGTCTGCTAATTATTAAACATGCTGTGAATGCAGAATATGAATATTCTGAAGGAAATTTAAAACTAAATATGTCATTTATCAGCAAGTGAGCTGCACAGTAGTGTTTAAGGACTGGTTATGTGCACAGAGGTCAGCGTGCTGCTGCAGCTGACCACCTGCAGGCTCATATAGATAAAGTTATTAGTGAAACCCCCTTAGAGGGTTGCCGGTAGTAACCTCAGCATGCAGCTGCAAGATGACTATGTGGAGCAACAAATGCATTACATACAGGACATTAGTATATTAGCTGAAGCAGAAGTACAGAAGGGCACTGACTCATATGCAGAAAATGAGGGAGAAATGGAGGTAAACATTGTCTTTCTAGCTGCGACCCATCCATTAGCTGTCTCCCTCCCTCCCTCTGTAATTGCTGCATTAGTGCTCAGCCATAATGAGCTTTAGGGCTGATGTTGAAAGCAAGATTGTGACACAATTATTTCAGCCAAAGCAAACAGAGAATTCACATCGTACTTACAGCGACGTCTGCTCGGAGACGGTTTTTAATACACAGCACGTTTTATTAATGTGTCTCCAAATGCTCTGGATCCAAATGAGCATCTGCGTAAACATACAGAAGCCACAAAGCTTATCTTTATTAATTTACACAGAAAAGCACATCTGAAATATATCAGCTGTGATTCTGTGCTTGCTTTGCTCTGTGAGGTGAATCTACAGGATAATATTACAGAGGAATATAATGACCACCAACGTTATTCTCTGCAATGCTTTATGGGTGCAATCGTCTGCTTTTATTGCTACTCTAGGTGGCTTAGGGGGGTTGCTCAGAGGCTTGGAGATTTGAACTCACAAAGCTGTCGGTACAGTCTGCACAGCAGCTTCAGTCTGGCAGGTGAATACATTAGCCTGTGAGGATGTCAAGCTGGGAATACTGTCTCGTGTAAAATTGTCCTTTATCCTGTTAGAAGAGGGTGGCCAGGGTTAGCAGCTGAAGAAGAAGTGAAGGTTTGCAGGGAGAATCCTCTTGGAGGGGAATATTGATGCACGGCTGTTTCTGTGGAAACACAAGAATTGAGGAGAGGATGCAAGCAGCTGTCCCAGGGGAGGAACCGCACCCAGCTCCTCTCACTCTGCTGCCTCTCCTTACAACTGGCCTGATAATTCATGTTCTGGGCGTCCGTGGCTCTGATGAATCATCAAATCCAGGCTATTACGCAAATAATTAGCATCATTCTTGGGCTATGGAAGAAAACACTGAAATAATTTTGACATGCCCGGGGCCACAGAGCAGCAGAAGGCTGGTTTCAGTATTACTAAAACATGCTCACAATGCAAAATGTTGACATTTTGGTTTAAAACATTTGCTTAAAATCTCTGCTGATAACTGACGATAGGCTCTAGATTTAAGACAAGCATAGTGCTGTGTGATGTTTCTGACGGTCTCACTGCCACGTTAAAGATCCAGCTGTCTATGTTGATCAGAACGATGAACAGAGAAATGACCAACTTCTGAAAAATGTGCTAATTTACACACTTAACATGTGTTGTGTCATGACTCAGTGGATCAGTGTGACATGGAGGCAATACGTTTGCAGCACTGCTGCAGTGTTACTGAAGCCTGCTGGAAATCACCTTGATGCCAATCAATCTGACCAACAAACTATTTGGTAGTAGTCTTGGAAAGGGAGAAAGTGTCCCCACAAAAGGGAAGTATGACATCTCCTGGTAAATGGACAGATTCTTACACAGCGCTCTATACAACATGCCACATCCACCCACTCACACTGGGTTAGTATCTTGCCCAAGGACACTTGGCATGCAGACTGGAGGAGCGTGGGATCGAACCATCAAACGTCCGATCAGTAGATGACCTGCTCGACCTCCTGAGCTGCAGCCATGGCGGCTGCACTGACTTTGGACTTTGACCAAACACCATCAATACCAACAAAAGACACCAAATGTTCACAGACTGTGGAAACTTCTCACTGGACTTCTTACACTTTGAACTCTGTGCCTCGACCATCCTCCTTCCAGACTCGAGGAACTTCATCTGAAAACACATGTTTTTCTACTTATTCCACTTGGGAGAAGTTTGCTGACTGTGTCCCTGGTTTGATACTGGGAAACCACACAGCTGTGTGTAGTGAGTCACGATGCACAGATTCTTTTTATTT
Source organism: Hemichromis elongatus (assembly GCA_015108515.1). Classification (NCBI taxonomy): domain Eukaryota; kingdom Metazoa; phylum Chordata; class Actinopteri; order Cichliformes; family Cichlidae; genus Hemichromis; species Hemichromis elongatus. The sequence goes on along the minus strand of VUQR01000263.1, from coordinate 14,734 downwards.
TATTTTTATTTTCTTTCCAGAATTTTCATTTCCAGCCAACTTTCCATTATATAATATTCTTTGATACGGCACGCTGTAAACAGCAATGACTGTAGCTGTGTGTGCTACAGACACGTGGCCCCATTACTGATTTCAGTTTTTTGCATATTTGCCACACTTAAACTGGTCAAACAAATTTTAATATTTGACAAAGATAACCTGAGTAAATGTAAAATGCACTTTTTCACTAGCCATACCTACACCAGATTACACATTGTTTGCTTTCTCTACTCAAACATTAGGAACAGGTGTGACATAAAATCTTACGGACACAGAAGCAGCATGCCAAAGTCATCAAGCACCATCTTCAGGTACCAAGCAACCAGGAAAAAGACACACACAACAGATATAAAGAGATGAAATGCAATGAATACAAACGATATGAAACACTGAGAGAAAAAGTCCAAATGCAGAATACAAAAATGAGTTCACAGTATAAGAAAGCACGCGTGAACCCGGTGCAGATGTAGACCTTCTCACAGGCAGAGATAAAATGAGAAAAACTTATTTCTGCTTCAGACTCAGCTTCAGTGCTTCGCACACCGCGGCTCGTCTGCAGTTCAAGAAGGACGTGACTTTCTGAGGAGCACAGTGACATGCTGGTGTTCCCTCCACTAAATCAGAAAGTTTAACTCTCACTCGTATTCTCCTCTGCATATACAACAGGCCTCCTGTCATGTGATTCTTCTGCTCACGTTGCAGACAGCACTACACGCTTTTACACTTTAGTTTGCTTCACTTTGAGTCACCTGAACCAAATTCCATAAATTGGAGCTAATCTCACTGTGTTGTCCCTCGCACTGAAAGCACTTCCTCTCAGTTAGATCAATTAGCATCATTTGTTGTAGATGTGCTTTTTGTACATACCGTATTTACACAAAACTTACTTTCTGTTTATTTGCACATTTCCATTTTTGTTCTTTAAATGCTAACGAAGAAAATACACTGGGTGTCTGTGAGGTAGTGGCAGGTAGACCTGGAGCCATCTCCACTGAATTCATTAGAACATCTAATGAGGGCAAAAGTTCATTAGTGCCACTCGTCTCCCATCACGTCTGTCACCGTCTAACAAACTCTGCTTCAGATCTCCTCTGTCTGCTCTCACACTGTATGTTAACATCATTTTCCATTTAAAGCACCGCTCCAGACATACTTGTTGCATTCACCTCACAGAAAATGGGAGCTGTATCTGTCTGTATCTAAAGTAATCCAATAAAAGTTACAAAGTTACATGGAAGAAAACAATGTTTGCTTTAGTTGTTAAGGTGGCAGTAAAAAACCTGTATGAGGGGTAAAATGACTGTTTGTGTCAGCGCAGGCTGCTAGAGCGTAATGGTTTCACCTGCTTGTCAGAATGAGGGGTCTGATGCACGTGGGCAAGCATGTAACGCCCTCAACCTCTGGGCAAAAAGGAAAGGGTACCTGGGTCATGAGCCAGTGTTTTCAGTTTCGTACCTTTTCTTGGTTTATTACTGTGAAGGTTTTGGTTTCTGTTCTGCATTTCTATTTTTGCCCAGTTCTTCTTGGTTTTCCATCCTCCCTCTGTTCTGTGTCCAGTCGGTGTCTGTGTGTCTGCCCTGGTCCCGTGTTTCTGTTCCTTCTGTTGCAGCGTCTGCTTGTGAGCCCGTGTCAGTACGTTCAGTCTGGGTTTCCTGTTTTACTTTGAAAGTCCGTGTCTCGTGTTAATGTGTCAGGTTTTGCTTCCTTTGTCTCGTCAGGCTCTGATTTGCCCCAGCTGTGTTTCCCTCTTGTTTCCATTCCCTGATTGCTCCCTCTGTGTATTTAAGCCTTGTGTTTTCTTTGCTCTGTGTCGTGATCTATCGTCATCCTGCGCTGTGTGTTCTGGCCATCTGTATTCTCAGTTTGTTTAGTTTTCTCTTTAGCCTTGCCATCCAGCAATAAAGCTGAGTCTGAGTTCACGTTTGTCCCCGAATGTCTGCACTTTGGGTCCTCCATACCTCCACTCCTGCCTGCACACAGCCTCAACATGACATACATAATACAATACAAGGTCCACTGCTGACGATGTGTCCCAAATTTTACTATGATAATCTAGATCAGATCGCTAATCCATAAACCTAACCAAGGAAAAATTGCAGGCTAGAAAAACTCACACAACGATGTGTCCCGCTGCACTGGTAACGTTTCTGGGCTGCCTTTAGTCATAACAGCCATCCCTCAAAACTTTCTCCATTTGAATCAATGCAGTATCAGGGATTGTAACCTCTCGTCCTATTACTGAATATGTTAGTGTCCGAGTTATTAGTTCCAGATTTTGGTTGTGATTAGATTTTTGCTCATTAAGATCAAGATTCGTCACTATGTAGTCTTTATGTAGTTCTCGATATCTTGTTCGACTTTTTGTTTTGTGTTCGTCGTTCTATTGTCGGGGTTTTCTTAGTCTGAGTTTGCCGTTCTGCTCTTGGTTATTGTTTGTATGCAGCTCGTTGTTAGTTATGGACTTTCTGCTGGAACCGTGTGAAACATTCAAATAAAGGTCAGTTTTTCATCACCATTCAACATGAATATTTGCACCAGTCAGTGCAACTCATCTGTGATGATGCAGTGGAACCGCTCAGAGGTCCCTCGATTAATATTGAGTCGTATTGTGTAATTTTCCCAAAGCACTGTCGGACTGTGCTGACATGAAGTTTATGTTCATTAAGTGATTCCTTCAAGAGAAAGTCGACTTCCTGGTATAATTCTCAAACAGGAAATGGTGTTTCACTAATTTAACAGATCTTCATTTGCCCTGGACAATAACTTGTTACTCTATAAAAAGGTCCTCCATGAACCTGGAACATCGTACTATTTGTCAGTGTCACAGTAATGAGCCCACATTGTTTTCAGCAAAGAGTCAGAGCTCTGTTGAGCCAAATATTCCAACGATTTGATGAATCTCTTCACAGCTAAAATGTTAACCATCAGAGTAAAATCATCACAGCTGTCCCACTTTCTGATCTCTCCCACTGACTTTTCCGACTTAATTTCAATCAGTGTGTCTTTTAGACCCCACTGCTACAGGACACAACATTAATTAAAGCTTCAATTTTAAATGATTCATCTGTCTTTATGAATAGGCTACATACCGCAGGCTTTTATGGTCCCGCTAATTCAGTCCTTCTCAAATAGTGATGCTATTTATAGTTGTGTGTGTGTGTGTGTGTGTGTGTGTGGGGGGGGGGGGAGGCGTTT
>VUQR01000260.1:51459-69566 GCA_015108515.1 Hemichromis elongatus | reverse complement strand
CCGATGAATCATTCCAGTGTGATGGACCGAGTTGAAAAAGCAGGAGGAGTCACAGGAGTTATTAGAAAAATAGGGTTTTCCTTTTATTTAACCCCAAAATTATATTTACAAAAGTAATAAATCTGAGCTCATAAAAGAGGTCAAAGCAACAAACTTAACAAACCAAATGACTGCTGAAACAAACATAACTGACCCAAACATGAAATGACACACAGGGTAAATATAATGGCTGATCAGACCATAATGACACACAAGGGGGTACACTAAACAAACAATCATAAACAGCAAACAATGCAGCACAGTTTGATTTGTTAATTAACTAAACTTAACTCCAAAGGCAAAAAATCAAAACTACCAATTCCTACACTCAAATATTTAATCAAATACAAAATATCTTTTTAATTAAAGAAAACACATGTTCTCCCCCTCCAGCAGGAAATGGTGGTGCAGTCCAATTATCCTTTGGTACTTAAGGGTTTCAAACCCTGGCTATCATCTTTTGTCAGGCAACTCCCAGAGATCATGGCAGGTAAGTAAAAGAAACAAATGTTAGTCAAAAGTCAAACAAATAACGAACTGGTATGCATACATAAGTAAACTAAATGTGCGCGCTTACAAATAGAAACAAATGTATTCAAACCAATAAACAATACTGCAAATTAAAGTGTTATTTTAAGTGAGGAAATAAAGAATACATGGGAGTTACCGACTTTAGAGTGTGGCCATGGGTTTGGCCATCACAACTTCCATGCTGCAGTGTTAATTTCATTGACCAATAATTTTCCTCATGATTTTCATCAATGACCTTTTTTTCCTCACAGAAGCAGGATGATAAGTTAAAAAAAAACTAATGCATGGAGACAAAAACTCTTAATGATCAAATGGACTAGTTCTTATATAGCACTTTTCGAACCAATAACCTTCCAATTAATGGATGACCTCCTGAGCCACATTCACTCTGAAATTATTTGTGATGAAATGTATTGACACTTTCGTCAATGAATTTAAAAGGAGATTAAAATATTATGGAGAGACACGATCCAATCAGAACTAAATAAATTGTGTAGAACGATGGGACCAGTTTTGAAATTATCAAATCAAAATTAATCCTCTTGTGCAATAAGCTTAGAATCGCATATTTGGTCTGCTCTTGGGAAATGGTCCAGCTTTTTTAACATTCTGCTCCAATTTAAGCACAACTGAATTGAAAAAGTTTTGTAAATTTAATAGAAAATAAGAGTAAAACATTCAGTGACAACTCCTTCACTTAGATCCATCATCAGTTAGCTTTGAATCCTACGGTATACACCCCGTTATCCAAGAAAATGTTACATCTGCTGTAGCATGTGGCTGTAATGCCTTAAGTTTATTCATAAACAGATGAAATGATGTCTTAATAGAGATTTTCCTCATTCATATTCTTATCCCCGATCACACTTTAAACCAGTTCAATTTACCAGAAGTGCCCCTCATTGATTGCTGCTTTACAAGAAGAAAATTACCTGCAACTTGATAGATGATTGAAGCCAAAAACACCTAATATTTCTAAAATCCATCCCATTTGGGTGCATATCCCTTAGAGAACACAGGCTCGATTGCTGATGGCAAAAAAAGGCTAATGGGTCATCTTTTGAAGTACCAAAATGTATTTAATGTGCAAAAAAATATGCAATAGCAAGAGAACCTGATTACAATGGTACAGGTAGGAGACAGAATATGAAATGTTATGCCAAGTGGTGACTAATAACTGAACAGCAAGAAATGTGCAATAAAGGCGTGAAAAAAGTCATGTACTGTAAATTGTCACACCCTGCATGAGGAGGAGTAATTTCACTGTTATCTTTCTAACCAGGTCAAGTCAAATTTAATTAAACCCCAATTTGGCAAATTACAAATTTGTCTTAAGCTGTACACATTCTGCCCATGATTTAGGTGAGGGAAAATTCCCTAGTAAAAGTCCATCATTTGCATGGGGGTTAGGGACTTCTACAAAAGCAACTAAAGAGGGATCCCTTTCCCAACACGAGTGAAAAGATGCTGATAAAGGACCCTGAAGATGCTTTGCTATCCTGCTAATTACCATTAGTTTCCACCATCCTGAAGTGTAACTGTTGCATGTGTAATACAGTTTCATATCTTCATTTAAAAACTGATTTGCATAGTGCTTTAGGGATTTTCCACTCATAAACACATTGTGCTTACCCAGAATAATGAGCAAAACCTGAATAATACAAAGCTAACACACAACCGTCTGTCATTATGAAGTCTGCTTCCCTCACTGTGGTGTATACGCTACTTTGCTACACAGTTGGCATAAAAACATTTTGCTACTATTCTCACCTGTCTTCAATACAGTCACTAGGCTCAGCAGTCTTTACCCAAGGCTATAGACATCAGCAAAGCTATGATGGTCATCTTGATTCTCTTCATGTCTATATTAGTTTGTCCAGATTCATGGCTTGGCATGCATTACTGCAGAATGGCATGCGGCTCCACATATCTCAGAAGCATGACCTGCTTGGTGGTCCTATATTCCCCAATGAGCTATTTGGGCCACTCCTTTGGTAAGCTATAGCTCAATAATTCAGTTCCAGGAAGTAGCTGAGGAAGCAGAAAGGGTAAAAAGGCTCAGCTTGATTTGGTACACTGAATAGTCTATATTTTAAATATTAAGGGACTGGAACTTATATTTTGGGGACACATGAGAATTGTTAGAAATGGGCAGTTTAATGCTCAGCTAATGATGTAATGTGAGGATGTGCAATATAGAAAATAAGATGCAGTGCTGTGATTTTATACTTACCTGCAAAAATTTTAAGTATTTATATTTTAGATTATTGTTGCAGAAGAGCTGCAAAATGTGTACAAGTGATGTGGAAATAGTGCATGAACCCTAATTTAAAAATCCAACTTAATACTCTGAGCTTATCCCTGTTTTTCCTAATGCAAAAACATGAAGCCATTGCGTCAATGAATGAAGCTTTATGTCCACTACATCAACTCTAGAGAGATTTAAGAAAAACATTTAGAGCAGATTAGCTACAGGGTTCGTCATCTGGATCCATTATCTGTCATGTCAATCACTGATGTCATTAAAGTCACAAGCACAATCTCATGACAAGGTTTTGAATTAGCTATATCTCACAGTTTAAAAGGGAAATTTGATGCATTAACAGCGAAAACTGATTTTTCTAAGTTGACAACAGTTTAGAAAGACTCACATTTAGGCTGTCAGCTCCTCATGCTAAGAATCTAAGAGTCAGTTCAGTTTTATCCCTTAACATCTTAGCGCTGATGGAAGAATCTTTTGTTAAAAAAATCTGGAGTGTGACAAATGACATGTAAATAAGCATGTTTCGACCATTGAAAACCACATGGAGGATTATGAATGTATATTTAAATCAACTGTCAAGACTGACTGACAGATTAATAGTCTTTGTCATTCTAACTGTTGTGAGGCTGTATTTGATTTACACGAGTAACAACAGCATCCAGACATGGTTAAAAAACACACATATACCACAAAGCTGATGTTTATCTGTACGATGTTTTTGTTTTAATTATCCCCAATTTATCTAAGTGTCAAATGAAGGCAATGGGGACTTAACTGACTTTCTTGAAGAAGTTTCGTGCCCTCCATTTAGGGACTAGGATGCACGATTCACACTCGAACACTATGAAAAATCACAGAGATTTTGTACTAAAAGGCAAGAAGGCTCAATCACTCTTACATACATCTTTGTAGTCTAAATGTCTGCAAATGCTTTGTGCTGCAGTGCATGTATGAAAACTGCTCTTCTCTCTCATTTCTCCCTCAAACATCTGGCCTTTATAGCCAAACTATTACTCAGCTTATGCCTAATCATGGACAAGCTACTGCCTCAGTTTGAGCTTCACAAGGATGCAAAAGTGCTTCTGTAACCATGAGTGCTTCAGATTCTCATCCCTTTGTGGTTCAAGTCTAGTAGCATGCTGAGGCAGAACATTTGTCCACCCTAAATGAAAAACACCCAAGCGTAAGAGCATTGTAGCGTATGTAGCTGAATGCAGTGAGGAATTCACAGATCAGTATTTTGGAAAAACAAAAGATCTGCTTCACAACACAAGAACGTAAAGCAAGAGAAGCGTTTTTTAATTGAGCACTAAAACACTACAGTATCTCTACAAATGTTTTATGTAGCATGCCAATATGCTATATTTATGGCTTTCCTACATATAAGTCACAAATATCAGATTCAGTGGTGGTGCAGGATGTTTCCAAGAATGAATGTAGGATTTATTGCTTGGGGTCTATGAAAGAAAGTAGAAAAGACAAATAGTTCTGAAATGTTTGACTATTGACTCAACATGCATCCAATGCTCTTTTGGGAATACATTTACTAGCTGTCTGAACATTTGAAATGTTATATGCAGTGGCAAAGTTGCTTATGGCACTAGTAGAAACAGACAGGCACAGAGACTCAACTTCACCTCCTCAAGAATCCAATTTGCTGTTCTTTCACTATAAATATGTTCTTCTGTGAAATGTCCAAGAAAAAGCAAACACTGAAACAGTCTCAAATTTCTTTTTACTGGATCAATCCAGTAAAAAGAAATGGACCCGACCAGCACCTAAAAACTTTCATGCGTTATTTCATCTCTTCTCTTTTTCCTTCATGTCATGAAATGCTAAAAATCCTTTTCACTGCTCGTTGGTGTGTCAAGTATTCAAACCCGAAGATTTAAAACAAAAAAAATCTATGGCTGTCTATGAATCAGCAATGTGTCAGAATGTGAGTGGACAAGACAGCCTCTTCACGCTTGGTTAGGTTTTCACTCTCATACTCAGTAGGGCAGAAGGTTATGCCCACAGGCTTTAAATCACATTGGAAGGGTCTTTCTTGCTCAGCAAGGTATTGTTTTTGGCTCGCAAAGGATTTTGTTTACTCTCAAAAAGGAATAAAAATATTCAATGATTATAGTTAAATGACACAAAAATGACAAACAGAACTGCTGTTAAATCTGGTCCAGGGCCCATGAGCAGTAACAAACAAATGTATACTGATCCACACTTGTAGTTCCTGTTCCTTTTGGTGCTTTGGGAAGTGCCACACTCGATTAGGCCCAACAAGTCTGCCTAGGTATTACAGCTGACATTAAGGAAGCTGTTCTTCGTCTCTATCAGCGCATCCACACAACCGTGACTCACCAGCACCCCCACAATGCATTGTGGCCAAGCCCCGAACACTCCCAAGAAAATCTCCACTGGCCCGGAGCGACAGCAAGTACAGAGACAGGATTTATCCAGTTTGTGCCCTCAAAGCTCCACTCGCAGTGTTTAGAGGATGTGCACTGTCAGTTGGAACAGTGGGTTAGAGGATAGTTTCTCTTGTGTTTGGCAAGTGTTCTAAGAGGGAAATGGGCTTTGCTATGACACATTTACACTTGATTAAACTACTGTGTTTTCTACGGATGTGTTCTTAGTCCTGATTTAGTGTTGAAGCCTCTACAGGAAGCCTTTCATAAGCTCTTTATATATTGCCAAAAAGATGTAAAGACACAGATGTGTAAAACCTGCTTTGGCAGAGGAACCCTTCTTATTGCTGAGCAGCAGCTCAGAATGAAAAAGTGCACGTGGTTAAAAGTGTTTGGTAATGTTGATTAAGTGATGGGATTATCTCTGCTGAGAGCTTGTTTGAAATTCAGGCAAACTAGATGCCGAGGAAATGTTTCAGTGTGCAAAACACAGAATCTGAAATTGTAAATCAAAGTGAGTGATGCAGTGATTCATGCTGAGCACATAGATGATGTTTACTAGACGTGAAACCAATGCGTAGCACACACAAAAACAGGTTTAGAGTATTTCTGCCTCCCATATTGATGCTATGAATTTCTATTGTATGTAGAAGCATTCTGATTAATTAAAATAAATAGTGAGTTATTACAAAAGCAGGGTACTAGAGTTTGAAGCTCATAGCATGTAATTCGTGTTGTTTGTATTCATCCAATATCCAGATATCTGTATAGTTTTGAACCGTCTTTATCTTTGCTGTCACAGGTCTGATATTCAGGCTGAATTTCCATCCGTTTTTTGTAGTTTGCAGGCTGTGTAGACTGCATATAAAGATTCATTGTAGTGTATGGTGATGTGTTTTCAGTTGTTTTGAATGGTCAGTGAAAGAGGATGAAAAGGCTTAGATAACAAAGACTGGAGGGAGACATTTAGTGCTGAAACCCAGTAATTATCATTTTCCACTTACCCTTTCTTGAAGTAAACAGGGTTTCTGAATGGGTTTTAAGTTAAACATCTGAAATAAGGTTTCCAACAAGGGGCTTAATGAAACAACAGAAACTCAATGATCAAAAAGTGATAGCAGAGCTGTACGTCTTAATTTTTTTCAGAAATCTTTCAGTCAGATCATGGTTTATCATGTTTAGGTGGAAACTAGCGAGCTAACTTCCTGCTAACGTCTAACTCTGTTAAATTTCATAAATTCTGTTTTCATGGATGCCTGGATGTTGAACTTAATTGTTACACATGGTAGAGCAGTAGCACTGAACATTTTATTAAAGATGAAATAATTTAGACAGTTCTTCAACTCTTAGTGATGCTGCAGTGTTGGTTTGACTTTAGGACCTGCAGCAAAGTTTGGCCCAAACACAGCTAACGACATCAAACTTAAAGACCGGATAGCCAGCTGATTTGCTAAAAGGCCAGTATTGTTTAACTAGTCAGAGTAACAATTTTCTCTTCATAAAGAGTTACTCTGTACCTTAAAGTCCAAAAAGGCATTTTGTGAAAGGCACAAAAAAACCCTCTTTTTTCATTACCTGTTTTCTTGTATCAAAGATAAATAGACTTTCACCAGTAAAAACACAGAGACCATTGATTACTCAAACAAATAAAACCAGCCTGCACACAATCAACTTTTTTCCGCTTCTGCCATTGATTTTTAGATTGTACAAACATGCATGCTGTGTTTGGTTTTCATGAATGTCTGTATGTTTGTAAAAATTATATGAACTGTTTCGAATAAGCATCTCATCATTTAGCCAACTTCCTCGGTATACAGTCAAAAAAAAAACTGTCTCTGTGAATGCTTTCAAAATTTTAAACCCAAGTCTATGTTGTTTTCTAGGTCCACAGGTAAACAGTTTTTTTCCTGCTTGACGCACCGGTTTTAAATGCATACTGTATCTGTTTGATCTGAAAAACAGATGCTCTGAGTAATTGGACAAATGTTCAAACTTTGCAGTATAATTTTAAATCCTTAAAAATGTTGAACAAGAATCTTCTGTCAGACTCAAAGTCAGTATTTTTTTTAATGTGGAATTTTCTGTTTGTTCAGGATTACTTTCTGAGTGATAGCAGGCAAACTTTAATATATTTAAAGCTCTATAACCAATGCTATTAATAAAACACACAGCTATTAACTGTATCAACAGCCAAAGAAACACAGCTTGAAAAGAACTGAATAACGTTATCTCCTGGATATAGCCTCTTTAGTGTGCCTTTTTATCAGTTTCATTTTATTATTACCATGAGTGACTTTTATTAATATCTCTTGCCTCAAAAAGCCTGTTTTTTTCCAATGCCAAGCCAATGTGATGTCACAAAGTGCATTGAAAACCATCCTCTCACTATCCTGTCTGGTAATTTTAATTAAGAGACATGATTTTTTTCAACTGTGCAGGTGCATGAAAACCTACAAATGTCATTCTACAAACTTAGTCTGTTCTTATTATATGAGCACTGCTTGTTTGTAAGATTGCAGACCCTGGTGAAAATATTTTCTGGAAAGAGTTTTTTCTTCTCCTGGGTATGAGCCTAGAACAAGAAACTGAGCAGACACCTTTATGAAAGTGTTCTCATAGTTTGATGAACCCAACGTGTCTACTTGCCATTCTCTTAAAAGGCTCAACATCTTTGATAGAACCATTTCAAAAAGGGAAAACAGATTTTTTTCAAGAAGATTATAGACCTAATGGCAGCTATATCCAGCCCTTTACCTAAATCGAGTGCATTTCTAGACTTCACTCTGATGTGTCTTTTGTATGTGCTGGCTGGCTGCAGCATGAGTCTGCAAATTCTTAATGAAAGACAACTGTTTGCCAAAAATGTCCAAAGGAAATACACCTGTCCAATCATATGCTTCCACAGGAAACATTTTGTAAGTTGCATAAATTATATACAACAGTAATTTAGAAATGATGCTGAATTACCATGTTTTATTATTGTTAATGTTATTATTGTTATGCCATGAAATACAGTTTGCACTATGAATCTGGATGCACATTTAAGCATGAACATGATTCACATTGCTAACTTTAGGGCTGTTACTGTGCAGGCTTGCTGTAAAATCTAGAAAACATGTTTAGATTTTTTTGTTTACGTGAAATGCTTTTGTCAAATGGGCGTATAAGATGCGTCAGTATTTCACTATTAGTCACATAACCACAGAATATATGGCATTTCCCATCAAGCCTGCATGTGCTTTAGAGTTCCTTTAATGGTTTGACATCCTTTCAAATTGCCATTATCAACTTTTCAAAGTTGCAGTCATTATTTCCAGGAGCACCCAGAAAGACGTGACAGGATGAATGCACAGACTGGACAATTTTCCTCCCCTAATGTTTATTCATCCAGCCAAATGAAAATTTTAGAGAAGAAAAGTAAAAGATGAGCAAACATGGTGAGAGCACTCTGCTGTCTCCCTTTATGTTGGAAATGTATCTCCCCTGGTATTGCTTCTTTCTGGGATGAGAATTTAAGATCCAAGTGGGTTCCATCTTGCATCCATTTATCAGCACTGAAATGTTCCTGTTTGCTTTGTGAGTTAAATTATTTCCACTCTGCTCAGCTACTCTGTTAGAAAGAAACTGCTTCGATGCCTATCTGTTTCTGAGAAAATACACTATGTAATAAGAGGTGATAGCAATATTACAAAAACGAGTCACTTCAGTCTCTGTGATTTGAATCTATTAGGGAAAAACTTGGTTTGCATTTGCTCGTATAAAAGCCAGACTGGAGATGAAGTGACGGTGCCTTTCTTTTCATTAGAAAAGAATGAAGCTCCTTGTTTTCTTCTTGTACAAATACAAAAAAACTGCCTTTGAGTTTGTTTTTTCTGCACAAGAAACTTAATAATGTCAATATTCTAACATGTTCCCACTAACTGATGTGTAGGTGTAAATGTGTCTGTCGTTGATCATTTTGGATTAGCTGGATTTATATAAAACAACAACTTCACACTAGGCATTTATCTCAAGTGTTCACCTTGACCTGCATTAGTGAGACAGAGTTACAGTCAAATCACGAGAACGAAAACTGAAATCTTTGCTGACATGCTAAATACAAGAGTGGAAAGTATGCGTATTGCATTGGATTCTCTTGATGTTAAAAATCCATTGTCATAGTTTCTAGAATTAAAGATCCAAATGTAGAACTCAAAGAACACCAAATGACCAAAATGAGATTAATATGTAAACAGAACAACAACAACAAAAAAATCCAGAAGAAACTTAAAACCAAAACCTTTCATGGGGGTGCCAGGGGGAAATAAAGAGCACACACAGTTGGAGATACAGATGTTAAGAGAGAGAGACTAAGTGAAAGGACAGGACTAGTTATACACATGCGGTCTTAAGTGAAATGGAGACAGCTGGGGGAAACAAGAAACTATATTATATTGTTGAATTATGAACACTGACCTTACATGAGACAAGTGAGGGAGTTATTTAAGTTATTTAAGTGTTGTTCTGGGTTCTTTTATGACCTCCTAGATGAGACGCCATGTGCTAGTGGAGTAATTTTGGTAGGTCAGGCACTCCTGGGAAGGTTGACCGCTTTTCAAAGTTTCCTTCATTTGTGGATAATCTCTCAGCTTAGTTAAGTGAGTTCCAAAGCCTTAGAAATTGCGTTGCAACACCTTCCAGACTGATGGATGTCAGTGACTTTGTTTGTCACCTGTTTCTTAAATCATGACATGATGTCCTGCTTCTTGAGAGTGCATGTCTTTGGGCTGTGGGAGGAAGCCAGAGTACTCAGAGAGAAGCCATGCAAACACAACAACATGCAAGCTTCACACAGAAAGACCCCGGCCTGATTGCTGTATTGAACTAAGGACGTTCTTGCTCTGAGGCAGCAGTGCTAACCACCATGCCACCGTGCTGTCCGAACATACAGTTATAATGGTTCCTGTTGCACTTCACATCATTATGATTTATGATGTGTTGAGAAGTAAAGTGTTAGCCAGATATATTCACAGGATTCACTGTTCTAAACACCAGTTAGACTTAATTTTTTTCCAAGCCATTCAGGATGAGCCATGCACCAAAATGTTTTTGACCTATCTTGCTCCCTGTAGAAGTCCTTTTATCACAACTTTAAGTACGATGCTTCATGTCTCAAAGCGACATTTCAGCAGCTACTTTTTTGTCTTATTTTCATCTAAAAAAAAAAAAAAACAGCTCTGGCTGACGAAATCAACACTTAAATTAACAGACAAAATTAATCCCACAGTCATGCCGTGTTGGTGGTGATTAACAAAGATTCCTTAAAGAGAATCAGCTCATTATAGTCCGACGTGACTGGAGACACAATTAAGGGTAGAGTTGCATCACTGTGATTTTAAAATACGGCTTGTGTAATTCATGTGGAATATAAAACTGTTTTGATTAGCAGTGTGGTTCACATTCATGTGTGTCAGAGTCAGGTTTCCTTTAATCCTTCACCAGAAATAAAGTATTCACACTTAGTTTGAGGCAAAAAAGTGTCCATCAAAAACAGGTCACAGCTAAGTCGTTTCTCTTCTCTTCCTTCTTGCTCTCTACTTATACTGCAAAACCTAACCTTCATTCAGCCCTCTGGCTTGGTTGGCAGTCTTCATCGGTGAACATTTTGGAAAATGATGTCAGCGTACTTCAGAACATGTTTGAATGCTACAACCAAGGATATGTGGATATGTGGCAGGTTTCTGCACAAACAAAACTCTCATATTGCTTTTGTGTGTCTGTATGAGTCTGTGCTCATGGACAGTTAACATGTAGTAAGACTTTTTAATTCAGATTAACAGTTTGACCTTTAACCTGGTATCTGTAAGTACACCACTAACCTGGTGGAGTTTTTTCAGTGATGACACACTTTAGGCTCTATTTGTCTGCTGTCTGCTGTCCTGTTTTTCTTTTTTGTGTTACTGAATTAATATATATGGCAAGGTAGCTCTCTGTTTTTGCTGATTAGTTAACATGACCCTAGAACTGAAGAAGCTTCTCGGATGAGAGGTGAAACGTCTTCAAGCAACCTAAAGAAGTCCAGACGCCTTTTCCTTACAGCTCCTTAGATTAGTTAACATACTTTTAACATGATGTGGTTGGAACAGTATATAAACTACTTTTTGTACACATTACAACGGTATGGATTTGCAGGTTGACTTCAGGTGCTTACAGTATTTGGCCTGCATTCAAGTCTCAAAGGGTTGCACAGCTGAAATACAGTTTCAAAAAGGAAGAAAAAACATCTTGCTTTCAACAGCTGAACATATTGTTAATTCTGGCAGCCCACTGAGTTGAGCTCAGTCAGATCAGCTGATCCAAATGGCAGTCCACATCAGATGGTTGGTTCTGCTCATGTCCTTCTGAGCTTGTGGTGGATAATCAGTTCACGGTTGCTGCCTCCTCTCCTAGCGACTCTCCAACCTTGTCCCCAGACTCTCTGTCGTGCTATCCCTGACATTTATCTCTTGTCTGTTCTATGAGGGCTTCTTGATGGTCTTCCAATATTTTCCCCAACATAGGCTTTGTTATGTTAGCAAAGCAATTGTAAGCATGTTGATATGCTAATAGTAGCTGTAATTGAATCAGAGTTGTTAGCCTCAGTTGCGCCTTGTATCAGGGGGCTTTATCATAACTAAATATCTAACAATTGTTTACTTCTTAAACCATTTCTGATATTGATGACTATATTGCAGTTTTGATCATTCTTTTCCCGACTGACTGTCAAACAAAATGCATCAAGAGTTTGATTTCTTTAAAAAGCAGGATTTTCTGAATCCTGTCATAGCCTTTAGAACTAAACACCCAGAACCACTAATGCCAAACATTCACAGGTCATGAACTCTAGAAGAAGAATGATGTTAAAACTAAACCAACAAAGTAAAATATGAACCTCAGTGTTTTGTGGAATGCTTGTTTTCTTTCCATAGTTGTTGGTCACACAATTTGAGCTGAAATTAGGAATTACCTAAGCATCTATCACAGGTTCGCAGCTGGATTGGCAATGTCTTTATTCTAACAAGGTTCGCAGCGTGGTGGAGGTTCACGTCTGGAGGGGATAGGTTTGTTTGTCAAAGATGTTTGGGAATCCTTTTTGCGCTCTACTTTTAAACCTCTGCTTTGCTTCCGAGACTCCAAGTGTGACCAAAGGAATACGTTTGCTCTGGGGGTGTAGCAAAGTGCTGCCTCAGTCACTGTGGTGGGGTTGCAGGATAAAAGAAAATCTACCATTTTGCACTCAGAACTTTTAACTTTTGGAATATATTAACATGTAATCAAGCAGCAAGAAAGAATAGTGCTTTGTGCACAGCATCCACAAGAAGTCATTCAGGAGTGCTGGTGAAAGCATAAAGAAAAAAATTTCACCTCTCAGTAGAAGGTTTGTATAAATATTATTTATACAAACAATCATGTTTCTTCATGGGGTTCATGTATAATCAGCCACTTAATGTCACATGCAATCAAAGGACAGCCAGATATATTTGTTAAATTATTCTTTGGTGAATATTCTTCACCAGATACCGAGACGGCGGTGTGACGCATACAGCTCACTCTGAAATCACCCTAAAGGTCCTCTTACAAGTTTGTTTTTTCAAAGAAAAAAAAAAAACGATAACAGTATTTCTCGCCACATCACATTGTGTCTATTGTTGAGCCCTAAAACATGCTGAACACATTTCTGTCCTTGTAAAATAGTTTTAAAACTAGTTTCCTCTTTTCTTCAAGCATATGGTGTTCACATGTCCAAGAGCAATGTATTATAAAGAACGTTTTGCATAGTAAAAGTGAGATACCCAAGGTCTAGTTTAAACAATGGATCCATGACTCTAAAATCTTAGTAATGGTTTATATTGCTATGCAGTACAACTTTAGAGTTGTGGAAAATTAGTTGCAAACTGCACAAGCATGGAGTTTGCACCAATTGCATTCAGGCAGTTCAGGCAACCGAGCGGGAGTAAGCAGCCACAACACACATCTCTAACTAGCTGCAAACCCAAAACGCTGTCTGGCCCTAGAGTTCCCCCTATCTAGCCTTGAGTACTCTGGATTAATTGCTGAGTAAAGTTAGCTGTACCAAAAAAGGGAGCACTTAAGAGACATGGCAGGACACACCCACACAGGGTCAAAATCTGTCATGGTCCCTGTGCCTCCCGGGCTGGCCCAGTGTGGCAACAAAGGTTTTTGTTTTTGTTCTGTCTTTTCCCTCCTCGCCTTGCTCGCTCTCCTGTCTCTCTGCCTGGGCAGAGCTCAGATTGGGCTCCCACGCTTGGCCGCTGATCACCTGTGATTCGGCATTTGTTCACCAATTCTTCTTAAAGCAGTAGTGACGGGAATTCCAGCTCTTTTTAGAGAACCGGCTTTTTCGGCTCCCAGGTTGTTTTGTTGCTTTAATTAATTTATTATCAATAACAACAATGAATGTAAAATTATGCACAAAATGAATTGCTAATGTAAATTTTTTTTATTTTATTTATATATATGTTTAACATATAAATGTGCTTTTATTTATTTACTCCACATTAAATGTAAAAACATAAATTATAAAATACAAAAACCAACCATCTACAATTCAACATTTAAATATTTAAATTTTGAGCTTTTTCCTTTTAAACAAATTTAAAGTGAAACTACACAAAACACTGCAAACCACAAAAAAAAATTTTTTATTAAAATATGCAAAACAAAAAGAACATGCACGTTTTCTGTCATATATGCTTGGGATGATTTTTTTGGGAGAGTGTTTTCCTGCTTGGAATTGCATACATAGAATTCAGTGCATGAATGAACTTTCTGAATCCTTTATCATCTACAAATGAAAATAGTTGGAAAACACACCTGGATCAAATGATTAGTTCATTACCAGGCTTCTGGAGAACTACAAGACATGTTGAGGAGGTAATTTAGCCAGTTGAATCAGCTGTGTTGGATCAAGGACACAACTAAAACCTGCAGGACACGGGACCTCGAGGCCTGGAGTTGCCCACCCCTGGTTTAATTCCTGTTTCTGAGTGTGCACCTGAGTCCGTTCCTCCGCCGTGACAAAATTCCCAGCAGGTCCTATCTAATAGACTCCAATTTGTTCAAGTAAATGGGGAAACCTCATGCACACTTCAGACACTAAGGTTAATTATGGAGTTCCACATGGTTCCATGCTAGGACCATTTCTATTTATATTATACAACCTTCCCTTAGGCAGTATCATTAAAAGGCATAGCAAAAATTGTCATTGCTATGCAGATGATATCTGCTTAGCTCTATGCACGAAGACAGACACACACCAGAGAGTCAAGTGGGTTTTTTAGTCTGTATTATTTTGAGGTCTTTACCTTACAATATAAAGTAATAAATAAACCTTAAACTTAACCTGCTTTGAGGAAACTTTGTTTTGATTTGGTGCTATATAAATAAAACTGAATTGATTTAAATTAAATTAATTAATTTTCATTTTAATCAAATAGAATCTTCAGAAGTGTTAAGTAACCATGACCAAATAAAAAGACATGACCCAAGTTAAGAAGTGTTTTTAATCTTTCTAGTAGTGGGTGAGTCCTCTGCTTGCATAAATTTAGAAATAAACATAATAACTGTAAGGTGGAAAAATCACTGGACACTCTTTAACTATGACCTCTGTAAAGAAAAAAAATTGCTGATGAAATGTGGTCACTAATTTAAAATCTCCCTGAATACAACATAATGTTCATTAGAGTTAAAAAGATTAATAAAGCAGTTTAGAGTGGCACCGTAAAGGGGTGGAAGATTAGGACGATTCTAAGGGCCCAGGCTGAGGAAGGGCCCAGAAGACCAGATCCCTTTTTTTCTTATTTATTTTCTCTTTTTAATATATACGTTAAATGTGCTAGGGCCCCTCCTATACATAATGTGTATTTTGTCTATTTTGACCATATATTTAATAATATTTAACAAATAATGTAATGTAATGTATTATAATAATGTACTGTTTATGACACACCCCTCCTTTTCACACCTGTCTGTCCAAGCTACGGTCGCTAGCACAGCGTCTCTTGCTATGATGCAGCTCCGACAGTGACAAACACAGGCATGTCGCATCAGAATTTAGGGCATCAAAAACGGAAAGTGAAGAAGGAAAGAGAAGACAGAGAGCAGCAAGGTCGACAGTATGTCACACAGTTTTTCAAAAAGAAAGGTAGCTTGCTCTATTCCTGTATTCCAAAACTTTCAGACTGATTTATTTTTGTTGCTACATGGCCTGCTTTTATCTAGCCAGCTTAGTAAAAATAATTACTGAATTATGATTTACATCCAACAATCTCTGCTGTCTACGGATTATCATATCTCATAGACAGAGATTCAGCGGCAGGTGCATACCCACCTCCTCCTTCCCCCACGGCTGCCGCCCCCGTCTCAGCCGAACAAGGTGAGCCTGAGCGCAAAACTTCACGGACATTGAAGCCTCTAAACATGTCATATCCACCTGTGTTCTGATGATAACTTTAGAAAACAAAAACTCATCTCCATGCTTCAAAAATCACAAATTCAGTTTGCAGTGTGATCTGTGAAGTGACAGTGCTGCTGCTACAATCAATGTCTGATGTTATTAATATAAATAAAATGCCCCAGAAAAAATAATGTAAAATTGAATAAAACATGTCTGTAGAAACCATTGGCTATAATGAGTTTACAAAATAGCTAAAGCTTGTTCATGTAATGTCATTATTGTGTACAATATGTTCTGTTGTGCTTGTAATTGAGATAAGAAATCTTCTCCCTTTTATGTAAACAACTACATATTTCCATAGTTTTTTTTTTCTTGTATTTGTAGGCTTTGTACTCATCTTTAGACATTTTAACTATGCAATGTGCAAAGTATCTTTTTTAAAGTATACAGGGTACATTTATTGGGTTAAATTTTATCTGTGAAAAATGTAGAGGGCCCAGAAATTTTGGTTTCCATAGGGCCCAGAATTTCTGGTGGCACCCCTGGCAGTTTATGCTTAAAGGGTTTGTAAATCTTGACATCTTGCTATGGGTGTGCAATACTTCTTAGTTTCTCAGTCAGAACCATCCCTCATCTTCATGTTTCTTTTCACAACACCAAAATGCTCAACTCGAGACTTCACAAAAGGACTTTATTAGCTACTGGTTCATATCACAGTGGCAATGTCCATCTTTTATGTACACTATTTTGTAGTAGTAGTAGTAATAGTGGCAGAAACTCTCAGACTTTTATACACTTTACACCTTTATATTTGATTATATTAGTGCATGAATAACAGGCATGTATGTATGACAGGTAATGTCATCTTCAAATGATCTGTCACAGCCTTTTATGTTCCAAAACCAAAAATGTCCAAGAAAAGACCGTGGGTGGCAACGGGAGGTTTGTTTTAGAATGCACTTCTGACTCCATTGTTTAAAAATTATATGGCGTTTATTTCGTAGAAAATTATAAACAAAATTCAATCAAATAACTTCTTACAACTTAAAATTAAATGAAAGTTAACTTAATTTGTTTACAACTTGAAAAGTGGTCAAAAAAAATTTTAAACCCTCCCGTCGTCCCATCTGACATTTGGCAAACAAACAAAAAACCTCTTTACCACCCCCTCCAGGATGCTCTTAATCCCTTGATTAATGGGAGGGTCCAAGCTAATAAACCAATCACTTTCCCAAAATTTTTCCAAAAATAAAATTAATTACGAATTTACATAACAAAACTAGGTCAGCATTTTCGTACAACTTTATAAAACGCAATCTATATTAATTTTTGTTTTTTCTTTAAACATTCAAAAAAAATAGTCACAACATGATCTATCTCACTGCTATGGTCTGAAAATGAAGTGTTATTATTACACATCCTGAAATCAACACTTTTCACCACAATCCTCCTTAGAAAGTCTTTGTCACGGATGTTATCCGAGGATATTCTAAACATGGCTCTTCTTGATTCATCACATTGATGAATCATACAAAAGAAGAAAAAAAAAGTTTTCTTTTTCTGTTGCTTTCTAAGTGAGATGGTGTTCATCTCTTCCCTCTGCAATGTACCTTCTTGTCATTTTCTGTTATAGATAATTTGATCAGGTTGTTGCACCTACCTCTATGATGACTCAAGTAGCTATAAGCATAATGTGACCTTATTGTATTCGACACACATCTGAAAGCATTTTCTTCCCTCACTTGTTCTTTCATTAGAATTTCATGGTGTGGCTTTTTGTTTTTTGGCCTTTGTTATTGTTTTGTCTTCATACAGAGCATGCTGTGCATTGCTGCCCGCTGGTTATGATTGCCACTAAACTTGCACACATATTCTTTCTAGTCTCAAAAAAAAAGCAAGCGTAAAAGTATAGCAGGCCTTTTATTGTTTATAACAAAAAGGATTATATTGACAACAAGCAAGATGGCAAAGTCTGTGTGAATTGTTTTTTCACAGGAGGGAGAATGATTCCCTTCTGCTCAATCGGTTATCTTGCTTTAAGAGTCTTGTGATCTGAAAATTCCTGTCTGCCAGGTATTAACAGATCTTCAACCTCCTTCAGATGCACAATGTGAGACCAGCTGAGAAAATCCTCAAAAATTTCCTTGAAAACCCTTTTCACCTTTTCAGACGCTACCTCCTTTTCATCTGTGGAAATTAAGAGGGCTTTAGTGTGCAAATGAGACAAGAGTGTAAAAAGAGATTTTTCTCTCTTTCTTAAGGCTGAACTTCAGGCAAGGGCTCAATGGGCTCAATCAACACAACCGCCTACATAAAGGTACCATGGGGTATTTAAACTGTGCAGCCAGGGAAATCAACTGCTTAGCTGTATTTAATGATTTTGTCCTTAAGATATGTAATGGTTAAAAAAAAAAAAAAAGCAAATCTTAAAAGGGAG
>VUQR01000260.1:24278-51439 GCA_015108515.1 Hemichromis elongatus | reverse complement strand
ACTTGGCTTTCATAAGGACTCTTCTAGGGAAAAGATTCAGAAATGGACTGTGTTGTCTGTGCTGCTTTTGTTTAAAGAATGGGATTTAAAAAATGAAATGCTTAGCAGACACTGTGTATTAAATGAGCCTATTTAAGAAACTGTTACATTGGCATGAATTTCACAAAATAAGTCAGAACTTTTGTCTTTGATTCATAAAGTATCCTATAGGGGAGGCTCAAATTGCATAGTGATGAGCAGGAAATGGATCTCTATGAAAATTAAATGCATAAGTAATGGTTTTCTGTTCTCTATATATATATAATTACAGAGGAGAAGAAGAGGTGGGAACCTGCTTTTCTTCTTTGGCAGCTTTATTGTTTTGTAGTGACAAAAAGCTCAATTTTTTTTTTGGACAATGTGGGTTTCATTTAGAGGTGAAATTGCCATTTCAATTCCTACAGCTTGACGGAATACAAAGCACCCATGGGACAGCTGTCATACTCTTTAATACCAAACAAAACAAAGGAAGGAGGTCTCCGTGATCAATTTTGCAGGTGACAAGCTGGTTTATTAAACCATGTCACTGGCTCGTAAGTATGTTGGTGTGTGTGTGTTGAAAAAGAAATCTAGTTTGATCTTTAAAGTGAGGACTTTTAATGTCTTTTTTTTTTTTTTACAGGTTTGTAATACTTTTTAGTATCAGAGTGAATTTTGTAGGATGAGTTTTCTTTAAATATTCTTTTATTTAAACATAATTTATTTTCATATTGTACCTTGCATTGAATAAGCCCTGTATTATAGTAACACCTGTAACTGTCACGTGTAGCAAAAACAGTGGATGTTGTCAGAGCAAAGGAAGGTCATATCGGTTAGCCTGGTATTCCTAACAGCAGATATGATAAAGTATAAACTTTTTGAACCTAGGTCTGTGTCTATATCAGTGTCCTTCATAGCTTTAGTTAACTTAACTATCTTTTTTTTGTGTAAGTTGTTTCTATTGAATATCCTAATGGTACGTTACTTTAAGCTCAGGAATGCTCTCTGAGCCATGAAGGAGCCATGCTGAAGTAGATGGTTTGTTGGTTAGTGTTTTTCTTCTTTTTTTAAAAATCCATTTATGAGAGGGCATTTGTGAATGAGTTTTTATATAATTATGTTTTTGAACAGCAGTGATTCCTTTTTTCAAACTGAATCTTTTTAATGTTTGACCAAGAACTTGCAGACTTAAATGCAATATAACAACCACAAAGACTAAGTTTAAGGATTTATTGTTGCACAAGGATTGAATGTGCACTGGAGTATCTTTAACGAGCAGAGATGTGAGAGGTGACTGATGCTTGAAATGACAGCAGAGAGTGTCAGGAAGGGATTTAGCTAGCAAGCTAGAAGTTTGGTCTGCAGATGAGTAGAGGTAACAGGGAGCTGGCCGGTACACACAAGGAGTCTAAAGAGAAAGCTAGCTGGCACACTGAGAATCAAAACAAGTGCAAAAAACACAAGAGGAGAGTCTGAACACATTTATCTAACTCAACAGCTGACACAACAAGCTGTGCTGGAGCTGCAGAGAGCTGAAGGTGTGCCAGCAAAGTATCTGGAGGGAACCAGAGTGTCTGTGCCTCCAGGGATCATCACAAAGAAAGCTAGTATGTCTCCTCGCTTCTTTTACTTGCATCTTTTACTTGCATCTGTAGATGCAAGACAGAGGAACCAAAGCTTCCAGATGACATATCCTTGGTGTCACAGTATCGGTTTTAAAGGAAGTCAGTTACCTCAGCTGGTATGACATCATTATCTTACAGACCTATGAAATACAAGAGGTATTCGTGTAAGATGTAGTACATAGTAGTACACTATAGTATCAATGTCTGTTACCTGTACAGTATTAAATAACACCACCATGCATGCATGTATCATGCTTACCACTTTTTAAATGGAGCTTTATGTAATTCTACAACATGTTGCAATAAAATTACCCTGCATATAATTTGAGTCATGAGCTAAAGGGTGATAGCTCATGATGTTGCATCTCCAGATGTAGCTTTGACATGTTATAAATGTCTTCATCCCTAGACACAACACTACAAATTATGCGCTGTGCGAATACATTTCCATGTAGATGCATTTTTTTCTTGCAGCATTTATGTCACTAAATAAAAAGACTCGTATAGACTACTCCTGAGCTTCATCGTATCCTGAAGAAGCTTCCTTTGTCCACACTACTCGTCTCCTCACGGTGTAACAGAAGCATTATAGGTTCCCTCATGCTGGTGGAGAAGGAACGATTTCCACATAACAGGAGAAGAGAGGACAAAGCATAATGAAAAGTATCCATAGACGTACACACATACAAATAGAAAGGGGGAGAAGGAGAAAAGGAGCAGGTAAAATACAAGCTGATAGAGGGGCCATGACAGCTCCAGCTCTTTTTGGATATTTTACATTTCTTTTTATTTCTTTTCTTCTTTTTTTAAAATTTACTTTTCAATATTCCCATTCAAGTCTGATTGCTTATCTTCATCAGTGGATTATTCCAAGTAATTAAGCTCTTTTCATCTTCCTGTTTTTTTCTGTTGTGATTGCTTTTTAATGCGATAATACTATGTGATTGCATATTCCTCTTAACGATAAAAGAGCTTGGCATTCTTTTTTTCCTTCTCAACTCACGACTGATGGTGTGTTTTTGTAGTTTATAGACACTCAGGCTTTGGCTTCACAGGAAATATTCCTCAGTAGGGTGAAATTCATTGTGTTTTCATGAGATTTGTTGACAAGGAGATAAAACTAGAAGAAGGCAGCCTTATTGCTAACCTACTACATGGGGTGCTGTTGTTCTGAGATATTTTTCTACTTTTAGTACGTTTCTGGGGTTTTCTTCAATTCTTTCTTGGGTCCAGTAAAAATATACACCATGTAGCGAGCTTTTTTTTTTTTTTCAGTGCAATGAGGATTTTTAATATTTGCAACTTCATTCCAAGTAAATCTCACAGTTTCTATTCATTAATTCCAATTTTTTGCTGCTCTCCGTTTTCCCACAATAATTCAAATTTTAACAATTACATTCCTGTCCAGCCTGGTATGTGGAACATACTGTCAAAGGTTGGTTTAAATTTCCTGGTTTTAAAGTGGAGGTCTGGATGTTCTGTTATGGTCTGCTCAAATTTACTCCCACAGTCCAGACATGCATGTAAGTTTAAACAATGATTCTTAGTGGATGTAACTGGTCCCTGTAACCCAATGCTGGATAAGCAGTTAAAAGAAAAGGATGGGTGTTTTAATCCAATGATGTGTCTTCCCAACAAGCAATCAGCCCCTGATCGCTGTTCTGTCACTCTGGGAAAGCAGGATAAAAGATGAAAGTCTCTAGTGTTTCTCATTAGTGTCTAACTGAAAAAAAATATTTTGGACCACAACATCTTTGTTTGCTAGTACTGTAACCTGCACTATAGATATAGATATATACACATATGTGTGATAGTCTAAAGCTTGGTAGAGTTTCTGACTCCTGGTGATATTTTAAATTCCTGCCTTTGACTTGTCTATGTGCTTGTCTCTTTCTACACTTTCCTGTCTCCCTATCATGGTTAGTGTGAAGCTTCTTTGTATTAATTGTGTAATGTTTGTTTTTTTGTGTGTGTCTTACTTTGCTTTTCTCTTGTGTCTTGTTTTACCTCCTGCTTGTGCCTTCTTCCTTACCTGTTTGTCATCAAGTGACCACTTTTTGTTTCAGACTTGGAATTTTTTATTTCCGGTTTTTGTTTGTTTTGTTTTTTAAAGTTAAAGGCTATCTTTTTGTTAAATTTTCTCTCCTGAGTTACATGCAAGTTGCTCCTCTCCTCCATCGTAGGATCTTAACTCTCATTCTTATTGGTTTTTTTTCTCTAACAAATCTGCTCTGAAAAAAAGAACGCACATCATCCCTGATGGATGTCTTTGGGTACACAACACTTCAGTGAGAAACTGCAAGAAGCAATCACAGTTTAAACACAAACAACATAACATTTGATCTTCAGCTGCACACATTGACACATTTCACATTAGCATAAAAAGAATCATTAGCAAGTTAAGAGCACTTTTATGCTCACGATATAGTAGAAAATAAGCCAGATGCTGCAATAATGTAAGAATTCATATTAGCAGTGACCTAATCAGCCGGAGACTTGCTTTAAAAAAGGGTTACAGAATACAGAATTTAATCAGTATTATTGATTAGCCAGGATCACAAGAGATATAATGTGATGCATTTTCTATCTAAAGTCATCTGTCTCCTCTGCTATCAGCTGTCACTGCTTCCCAAACTAAAACTCTGAACACATGCCAACTGCAGCGCCTGACAAACATTTGGAATATATATTAAAAAGTTGTGAATACGCTGTGACTCAGAGGGGTGTCACCTTACCACAAGCATTTATTACTGCAAGTTCAGTGCAAAACCATCCACCAACTTCATAAAGGCCACAGCACTGACCAGCACTAATAGCCAGTTATGCACTAATATGCAGCTAATATTTTCCACTCATTGCTTTTCCAATTCTTGCAGTTTTGACACAAAAACAACTTCTGAGGGTAATCATTTTATATGCCCTCAGTCGTTTTGGGTCATGTTCTGCCTCTGCTTATTATCTGTGTCACATATGGCAGTGCTCTGACACCCAACTCTGCCATTAAAAGCATATGAAAAACTCAGTGTGCTCAGTCTAGCTTTGAGTCACTGTTTCAAATGATGGAAGCAATCATTGCTAATTTAATTGCATTTTTCGTAGTATAATTTCATGTTTATAAAATTTAATGTAGACTCTGTGATGATCCATCTTGAAGACTCGAGCCGAGCATTTTCACCTTTGCAATATTGAGATGAGATATACTTTATTAATCCCGAAGGAAATGGTGAAACTGAATATCATCTTTACTTCTCAGAGCAGATGCTCCGTCCATCTTTTACACAGTCTTTGAAAAAAGTGCCCAAATTTACAGCAGAAATAAAGAGGATAAGCATACATACAGCCCTGTACAAAAGATCTATAGTTGCCCAAAATACGTCTACCAAGTCCTACCATCTTTTATATACAGTTTATGGGTTTGAGTCAGTATTGACAACATTTTTTTTCTTTTTTTTTAAAGAAATAAACAACATCCCTCATGCAAACAAAGCAGTCACAGTAACAGAAAAGACAAAGCAAAACCAACAAGGCCACTGCACATAATGGATTAAGTAGGACATTTCCATTCTGCTCCATAGCTTGCTGACACCAGCAGTGCAGACAGTCTCGCATGATCCACAAACTTTAAAATAATAACAGCAAAGAAAAAAAGCTGTTCAATGATTCAGAAGAGAAACACCGCTCTCGTTCCTTGTACTCGGCAATAGCTTTTCACACAAAGTAAGTGGTCTGTTTGACTCTAACACAGCAACTCACTCACTTTACCACATTAGAGCTCCATTTACACCCTCTGCTGCTCCTCACCTGCTTCCAGCCTCCCCAAACCACTCTGTGACGTGACACGGCCATTACTGATGTGAGAGAGAGCTAGGTGAGGAAAGTGTCTGACACAAACATTTCAGAAACATGGTCATTGTGTTGTATATTACCTGCTAGTGTGCTAAACTTCGCTCCATCAAATGCTAAGAGAGAGAAGGGGAGAGCTCATACACTTATCACCTGTCACAGCGGCTCGTGGTACGATGTGACGAAAAGCTGCACTGCAGGCAGATTTGAATGCAAAGCACACCCATTTATATGTTGCAGAAGATGCAGTTGTTCTGCACAGAGATACATTATGAATATATTTGAAATATTTCAATTTATAATGTCTTGTTTTTCTTCGTAATAATGCAGAACAAACACTGTCTTTAGGTCTGTTTCAGTCTTCATCAACACTTAAAGCTGCTCTGGTTTTTCTGGTGCTTAATGCTGCATTATGGTCATCAACGACACGTTCACCTTGTCGTTCCGGAGTTTAGTGCCATACTGGGAGTGTGAAACCAAGTTAAGTGAGCCATTTGCTGAAAAAGCTGATGACAGTAGTGAGACTACATCAAACGGTAAAGCCAAGACAGAGCCATTGAATGACAACTGTATAAGTGACTTTAGATATTATGTTGTTTTAAATATGATAAACATACAGGGAATTTGGTTCCAGCTGTCAGTGTCTCTCTAGTGGTACAATTTATAAAACTGAAATTACAGATCTAAACAAAGACAATATTGACAGTGTACATTATATACATGTTATACAGTCTTTACGCCATACAGACGTATTCATTTGGCTTAATACAAACCACACACCAACAGCGCAGAGGCATGTCCTCCTTCGCTAAATCCACTAATCTCCTCTGTGGTCTTCCTCCTTTCCTCCTGGCTGGGAGCTCCATCTTTAACATCCTTTGTCCAATATATCCATTATCCCTCCTCTGCACATGTCCAAACCATCCCAGCCTTGCCTCTGTAACTTTGTCTCCAAACTGCTCAACCTGCGCTGTCCCTCTTCATTTCTAATCCTGACCCCTTTCCCAGTGAAAATCTTAGCATTTTCAGCTCTACCACCTCCAGCTCTGTCTCCCGTCTTTTTGTGTCAGTGCCACCATCTCCAAACCATACATCACAGCAGGTCTCATAACTGGCCATTTTAATAAAAAAACTTCCCTTTCAACTCTTGCTGCTATCTTTCTATCATAAATCTCTCTTGGCATTTACTTCTACCCATTCCACCCTGCCTGCACGGTGTTATACACCCTACTTGTGCACTGCCTGTTGGTTTGGACGGTTGACCCCAGGTATTTAAATCTATCCACCTTCATTCCTTTTACTCCTTGCATCTCCATGCCCGCCTCCTTCTCATTCACATGTCTTGCCTCTTATTTTCCCATAGCATACTCCTACATCCCCGTTCTCACTAGCAATCACAAAGCAGTCTGCGAAGATGATAGTCCACAGAGACTCCTGCCTCACCTCATCTGTCAAACTGTCCATCACCACTGCAAACAAGAAGGGGCTCATAGAGGAACCTTGATGTAACCCCACTCCCACTTTGAACCCATCTGTCACTCCAACTATATACCTCACTATTTTCTCACTGTCCTTATACATGCCTTGCATCACCCACACATACTACTCTGTCACTCCTGACTTCATCCTGCAGTATCACAGTTCCTGTCATGGGACTGAGTCATATGCTTTCTCTAGAGCTACTAAGACACATTGCAACACCTTCTGACCTTCTCCATATTTCTCCATCAACACTGGAGTAATTTAATTCTTAGTATGAAGCCATCGTTTTGCTCACTGATAATCATCTCGCTTCTTAACATATAATCAACAACTCTTTGCCATACAGTCATGGTACTGCTCAAAAACTTAATCATCCTGTAGTTACTACAGCTCTGTGCATCATTGTTCCTTAAAACTCACCCCAGTTCATTTCTTCCCCATTCCTTACTAAACCTCTGCACTTTCTTATACTGTGCCCCATTTGTCCTCTTCTCACTCTCATTTTCTTCATTCAGATGCGTTGAGTATGTGTAAAATACAGCAATTGTGGATTTGACACAGAATCCACTCACTGTATGAAATAATCACTGGGTGCATTCTGTGTCTGGTTGATCTAGTAGGAGAAGTTCTACAGAACTTGTCAGCAGGGACTTATACTTGCTGGATCTTAAGGAGTCCAAGTCTTGGAGGCTAGACTGGGGTTTCAATGATTTCTTTCAGCTGTCCTTATTGTTTGCTGTAGTTTTTTTCCTCTTCTGTTTTGTATCTGCATCAAAAACCATGATTGCAAAAGACCAATTCACTGAGAGCAGCGCAGAAGTGGAAATTTTGACTACACCACTAAAATAATGACAGATTTTAGGTAGGTTACATTTGTTTGGTAGATGAGTTAAAAGTATTAATCAAAACAACCTGAAACAAATAAAAATTATCAATATATTGCTACTATAGCTATCTGGGTTTAGGTCACAGGGGCAGTAGTCTAAGCAGAGATGCCCAGACCTTCCTCTCTCTGTCCACCTCTAGGGGACACCATGTGCTACCAGCCATGGAGGTGATCCCACGACCACAAAAATAGAAACCCTCCACAACTTGGCTGTACCTATAAATTCTGTCCATAAAAGTTTTGAATACACTTGGTGACAAGTGGCAGCCTTTGCAGAGTCTAGCTTTCATCTGGAATGAGTCTTACCCTTTGCCAGCAATGGAATCCAAGCTCTTGCTGCAGTTGTACAGGGACTGAATGGTCCATAGCAATGGACCAGTCAGCCCCTACTCATGGGCATACCCCTAGGGTGTAAAGAGGGAAACATGTATGAGATGATAAAGAGCTCATCTAGTGTTCCACAACCAGGGAAAAAAAACCAACATTGGTCCTCCCTGAATCTAAGGTTCAACCAACAGACAGACTCGCTTTGCCAACATGCTGACATAGACTTTACTGGGACGATTGACAATTGAGATCCCTACTAGTCCCCATCCTTCAAAAGCGCTACAGTATCATCCCTCCAGTCTTCCAGTCTAGAGGCACTGTCCCCAACTTCCACACAATTTTGCAAAGAAGTCACATGGTCCACTGAGACTCAAGGGGTGTCCAAAATTATGGGCCGGATCCTCCTGAGGACCCGGTATTCGCGATCTACGTGGGTTGGGTACTCATCAGGTCGGGTAGGGTGGAAGTGAGCAGCTGGTGAATTTGGACAGTCTGGCCTTCAGATTTGTCTTTATCTTGGACAACATCCGCCTCTCCGACACCACCTTCAGTGTGTCCAGCTCCATCCCCACAACATTACTGGCCTTACGGATCAGTTTATTGAGACATTCAATATATTTGAATGACACGGTTAGCACCGAGTTAGCTCCTAGCATTTCTCAACATCTCTGCCTCTTTTTCGACTGCCCGGGACATTTAAACAATGGATACCTCAGTATACAAACTTTTCTCCTCAACGGAGAGCTTCCTCCGATTGAATAGCAGCGCTGTAAAATAAGAAGAATGGCGCCTAATTACAGACTTAATAATACAGTCTTAGTAATGTGTCACATGAAGATTCATCAGCCAGATTAAGTGTTTACTGACAAATTAAAAGTGATAGTGAACATCATCAGACATCATCATCACTATTACAATCAATCCTCTACACACAGACAAGCATAAACACACTCGACTATCACTAAGTAAAATTTAACGCGTACACAAACTTGGTTTGTAATGACGCTAGTTCAGTTTACCATAGGATTCATTCGCTTGGTCAGCAAGTGGCAGTATCTTCGTACACTGGGGAGTAAACTGCCATTAAACCAAACAGAAGAAGAAGAGAACATCTGCACATGCATGGTACAGATCATGTAGACCCGATCCATAACTATCTTTTTCTTTCGTTTTTATCTACATTATATTGAAATGTTTCATTACTGCAAACATTTTAAGAGATACTTATTATTTTTAACATCTTTACGATAGTTACGGGTCAGAGTATCTGTTAACTGCGTCGAGCAGAAGTAGTAGCTTTTCGCACATGCGTGGTACCGATCGGGTTTCCGGTACCGATCGGGTAGTGACATGACCCATGCTCAAAATCTGGCAAAATAAGGATGCATTTGCCGGCCGCATTCTGAGGAGTCTACGAATTTGGACAGCGTACATTGCATCGCTGTCAGTCTACAAATGTGGCCTCTTGAGGATGCAGCCCATGAATTTGGACACCCCTTCAGTGTCTCCAGTCTCCCTCAGAATGTAATTGAAGCCCTGTTGGAGATAAGAGTTGAAGATCTAGCCAACCACGGTGTGGCAAAATGTGGTCTGCGTGTGTTTTTATGGGGAAGTGCCTGGCAGGCTAACGGAGTAGATGTGGCCAATTCCCTCACTGTACAGCCATGTCTGCCAGGTCTGCCCAGCATCCTCCCTTATCAGCTGATTGAATTCACCACCAGGTGGTGGTAATTTGAAAAGTTCTGCTCCTCTCTTCACCCAAGACTTATGGCCACAAGTCTGAAATGAATACAAAACCGATCAATCTGCGATGTAGAGCATCCTGGTGCCACGTGCTCTTGTGGATACCCTTATTTTTGAACATAGTGTTTGTTATGGACAAATTAGTGTTATCCAAAAACTAGACATCACTGTAGTTTAGACCTGGCAGCCCATTCCTCCTAATCACACACCTCCAGGCCACACTGTCATTACCCACATGTGCACTGAAGTCCCCCTGGAGGACAATGGAGTCCCCAGTAGGGGCACCATTAAGTGCCCAGCAGGGGCACTTGATTATGTGTTGTTGTCTGGTCATTTAAATAAGACAAGCGGCTCCTAACAGCTAAAATCAGAGACAATATTTTTCAAAAAGCAAAATAAAATCATAGGTAATATTTTTGATTCCCATATAAATAAAAAACTGCATTAGGCACATGTCCCATCATGTCGACTTCTAATTAACATGTCATGCATCTTTTTAATGCATTAGGTGGTTAGAACATATCACCAGTGTGTTAAAACAGCGTTATTTCTCACTATTGTTTTAAAGCACATCACTTTTTTTTGTTTGTTTTTTATTGATTTGTTTTTTGTTTGCTTTATAAATGTCAGACAGAAAGATTAATAAATAAAAAAAATCTCTTTAAATCTAAAAAAAAAATGGAATTTCAATCACTGCAGTTGTTTCTTTTTGCAGACCATCAATATTTCTTATTCAGTTTAAGATATCTCAAGTTCATAGACAATGAGACAGGTATGTTTAGCTTCCACAAAGAGGGACATACAAAGTGAAATAATAACGTCTCTTGTCATGGCTGCCATAGAGGTGGTGGAAAAACAAATTAAATGCAGTGAGAGGCTTCCTCCTCCTTATGTTTCAAGAGAAAACAAATCAAATCAAAGCCAAGTGACACTTCATCAAGCGTTTCCTTTATCACTGCCTGATTAAAGTCCTGTCAGGAAATGTGCCAATGTGCAAATGCATACTACAGCTGATGATCAGGTTTGGAGAACTGGCAGTCACAATCTTTAAACTGATGTGTTTTCCCATGAAGGTGAAAGAAAGTGTGCTTGGATGTTGCCTTCCAAGTTACCAAGATACAAAAGATAAAGGAAAATATTTATTTTTTTAAAAGAGGCTTATCCCAATCTAAATCTTTTTACCTGTCTGGAAGCAACAAGCTCCAAAAGTAACTTAAAACCAGACCACTCAGCCTCTGTAACAGGATTTAAGTTTTGTGGTTTCATGATGTCAGTTTTGAAGACTTTATCAGATGAGAGTTGCAGGTTTTCTGGAAGACCGGCAGCCTTGATATAAGAGCCTGATGAGAGCTGCTTAGGGTGATTCCTTTTAGGAGATCAAACCACCAAAATAACTGCACATTATTGCAAATGAAGCTCCCTGACACAGAGGTCTTTGATGTAGTATAGCAAGCATTGGAAGTTTAAAATCATTCTGTTTTGGTTTTCATGGGTGTTAATGACTGTACGGAGTATGAGGACGACCAGTTTTATCTTTTAACAGTTACTGGATGTCATGAAATAGAGGCTCCAATTTTTGAGGAACATGGAAACCTTTGTCTTGATTCTAAATCGTCGAACAGCCGAGAAGAGGCAGCAATGTGCCCAAAGTAAAATGGCAGGGGGAAAATGCAGCACAGTGCAGCACAAGCAGTATGCCATGGCATAAATGATGAGCACTGTCGATCCCAGTCAGTGATCAGAGGTTTAAGGTCAGTGTCAGCCTGCTGCATGAAAAAAAAATCAATGATTCTTTAAGATTCCATCTTAAGTAATGGAGCTTCCGGCGGGTACTTCACTGAATAAACTGTGTCCACGTTCCTCTTTTTTTTTTAAAAAAAAACAAAACTTTAAGTCTGTATTAACTGGGAATCATCAAAAGTGAGATTAGTTCTGGTGAGCTGAGCTCTCTTAGCACCTCAGCTCAAACTCGATAACATAACCCCAAAATCATTAAAAAGTGTGTAATGACTTTTATGCAACATTTTCCCCTTTAACCTAATGCATTTTTTGGAAGATTAGTTTTTGAGTTTATGTGTTGTTGGGTGATGAAAGAAAGCAGCAGGCCAGCCAACACTTGGCTGTGAAATACCTGTGAATTGTGATGTACAAGAAAAACACATTTTGTGATCTAACAAACATGTTTCCAACTTCAAAACATTTGGAAAGCCTCTTTTGAGTATCTTGAAAGAATGTAAAGTTTATCTTTCACTAGTATTAAAATTACTCTTAAAAGCTGATAGCTGAAATTGTGTAAAACAAAGTAAGGTTGCACAGTTGCTCTCACCTGCTTCAGGTGGTAGATTTTCAGGTATGCAAATGGTCAACTTTTAGGGTATGTTATTTTTATTTATTTTTGTTTTGACGTGGTTTTCCTTCATTCAGTTCACCAGTGAGATTTTATTTTTTTTCTCCTCTTTCTTTAGCAAACATAAGCTTCTTTGCTTTCTCCATTCAATATGTTTTCCTAGTTCATCTAAGACTTCATGCAGTTTTTCCCTTTCTTCTCTGCATTAGCCTGCAACCATGACGCATTTGCATTGGGAGACTTTGGAGTCAGCACAAATGCTGTCATCTTATTAGAATAACACAGGACCACAGACAGAACTCCTAAACACAAACTTAGCAACGTAGTAAATGCTGTACAGTGTAGCGAGGAATGCTCAGACCTCTACATTTGAGAGAACAAACAGCCACTTTGTAAACGCATGGGACAACATAGAAGAGCCACCTAGATGGGACAAGACTCAGCTGTCCATCTGCATATTGAGAATGCCCCTGCGACGGTCCAGAACATAACAGCAGAGGCTAACAGGAGGGCATAATGGCTGGTATAGTACACGGGAGCATCTGTGGCGAGAATGGATTGGAAGTCCCAAGGTCAAAATAGGATATGCCTATTTTGTGGTTGAGAATGACCAACCTAAGATCGTATTGGTCTTTCAGATACAGAAGGAAAAACTGGTTAAGCATCGATAGCAGTGGTAGACAAGCAAAGGAAGAAGGCTTTAGTGATAGATGTAGCTATACCAACTGATAGCAACGTCAGGAAGAAGGAACACGAGAAGCTTGAGAAATACCACAGGCTGAAGGAGGCACTAAAGAAGATGAAGGGGGTGATGGCAACAGTGGTCCTTATATTCAGCTTTTTTTTAATATGTTAAACTTTATCTAGGTGAAAAGGATAACAGCTATTTGCATTTTATGATTTCATCTATGCTCATTAAGTCAATATGCAGCAATAATTCCAATCCTATGTTACTCCAACGTCTTATGAATGCAATGAATAGCCGTAGGAAAATGATGATTATTGGTTTGAGCAGAGAAATTAGCCCAGAGCAATAGCTGATGATGAAACTGTTACGGAGGGCCAATCTGTTTACAGCAGCGCACTGTGTCGTCATTGTTGCAGTATGTTCAACATAACTGTATAACATGTGGGTTTATGTGCATTGTGCCTGTGCGTGTGGAAAGATAGTGGGTGAGCTTCTGTTTACTCATGTTTATTCATAAGCCAGCTGTTGCATTTATGTATAAAAGTCAGATCAGTTAATCAACTGTTAGGCAATAAAATTGAAAAAAAAAATCAATTTAAACCTTTGCATCATGTTGGAAGGAGACAAAATGACTTGGAACACTGCTCCAAATATATTAGGATATAAAAAGATCAATGACTAAGGTAGATAATAAGATGACAGAGAATCACGAAAGGCAGAATTTTTCTGTGCTTTTTTTTGTAAGGAAAAAAAGGCATTGTAGCTATTGATGAGGAATGATTTGCACCTCGAACACGTTTTCAAGGCTTTGACACAACATCTGGTGATGTGTCGTTGATCCACTGTTTTGTAGAAAGGTTGGGATAATGGAAGCCAGGCACTTATGAAAGCAGGATGAAAACACAAAGCAGAATTGCGCTGCACAGAAGTCTCCTGTCACTGTCCGTGGTGCTGCAATTACTTTGAGAGCTTCAGTCTGAGAGAGATGCTTTCCTCCTCCTCCAGCCCAAATGCTCAGAGTAATGTTCATATTGTTGCAGGATGGAAAAGCAAGCGAGACCTTTCTAACGCTGCAGGTTCAAACCTTGCACCCCAAAATAATCTTTTAAAAATGGTAGATGGTGATTTCCTTTCCCACAAAACCCGTGTTCAACCTGAATATGTGCCTTTAAAAAGGTTTAAAATATGTCTTTTCTTACATTAAAATCTGAGAAATGCAACGCAAGCTTTAACCAGAAATAATAAACAAATAAATAAATAAGTAAAAATAATTTGCATTTACATCTACTCCCGAGCTGGCAGTGCTGGCACTAATTCACCAGTCAAGTGCCATTAAACCATTGTAGAGTAAAATGGTGTGATGAGATGACCTGATTAAAAAGCATACCAGTCAAACCTGAAACAATGGAAATACAATCAAATGCAAAGTATAATTACAATGCTGCCATTTCTCCACAGAGATCAGACTTATTTTTATCTCTTCAGTGGAGTGGAAGCATGAGTGACTTTTAAACCACCAGTTTCATGTTTGCAGGGATTAATTTGCTCAGATCAGTTTCCATTCCAATACTCAGCCAGTTTTTTTTTTAATAAACATTTTTACAAATAAATTATTTTCTTCAGTTTTTCATGCCAGAAACAAAATAAGAAAGAAGACTTGTTCTGTACAAGGAAATTTAGTTCATATCTAAAAGCAGCAAAGCTTTCAATCAGTATTTCTCAGCAGGTATCTTCAAAATTTATACCATCATTACTGGTGTTACATTCATTATTTCTTTTCCTCTACCTCTGAGTGTTTTCATTGTAGACCCTCACAGGAACACAATAAATTTTCCTCAATATATATATATTAATTTATATGTATGTACATATATTTGACTAAAATGTCAAATACAAGAAGTGTATTTTATGATATGAAAATAAGTCAACATGAAGAGTTTGATGCTTCCAATTATTTAGGGGATTTCTTATTTGTCAAACATACTGTGTGTGCGGTCGGTGTTGTACAAGTTTGCGAGAGCCAGATCAAAGTTCAGTTCAAAAGAATTAGATGGAAATTAATTAGTTCACATTCACACTTCACAACTGAGTTCACAACACAGTTCCCAAAATGAACTGGTTCATATTAGTTTTTCACACTTTTTAAGTGAGGTGCTCTAAGCTATTCTTTTTTTAGTAGAACCACCGACACAAACCTCGATCTCTGCCACCTCTTTAACCTCTTTCTAAAGCCAACAAAAAAACAGTGCACGTCTTTTATCATTTAAACAAATACATCATAACACATGGCAGCTCAAAACAGAGCCACTTACCGATGTAGCTCAGCTTTACTCATTTCTAATGGTTTCTTCAATCCATCAGCCACATACAGATTTTTTTCAAGACAAACATGAATGTCTCACCTCAATGTGATGTTTCTAGTGTGTCATGTTCACTGTTTATATTGCTGATGTTCTAAGTTAATATAGACATGAGGTGTTTATATATACACTACCTGTCAAAGTTTGGACACACCTTCTCATTTAACGTTATTTTCTTTATTTTTACTACTTTCTACATTGTAGATACAAAATGAAGACATCAAATATATGAAGTAAGATATATTGAATTGTGTAGCAAAGAAAAAATGTATAATTAACTCTAAATATGTTTTAGATTTTAGATCCTCAAAGTAGCTACACTTTGCTTTGTTGACAGCGCTGCAGACCCACAGCCTTCTCTCAATGAGCTTCATGATGATGTCACCTGAAATGGTTTTCACTTCACAGGTGTGGAACATTTGTGGAACGTCTTGCCTTCTTAATGAGGTTGGGACCATCAGTTGTGTTGTCCAGATGTCTGGTTGGTACACAGCTGACAGCCCTATTTGACAACTGTTAGAATTCATATTATGGTGAGAACCAGTCAGCTAAGTAAAGAGAAATGACAGTTCATCGTTACTTTAAGAACTGAAGGTCAGTCAGAAAATTGCTAAAACTCTGAATATGCCCCCAAGTGCAAAACCATGAAGCACTACAACAAAACTAGCTCACATGAGAACTGCCCCAGGATTGAAAGACCAGGAGTCACATCTGCTGCTGTGGATAAAGCCTCAGAAATCGCAAGTTAGCACTACCTCAGATTAGAGCCCATATAGATGGCAGTTTTAGTAGCAGACACATCTCTACATCAGCTGTTCAGAGGAGACTGCTCGATTCAGGCATTTATGGTCAAATAGCTGCTAAGAAACCACTACGAAGGAAAAGCAACAGGTAGAAGAGACTTGTTTGGGCCAAGGAACACAAGGAACAGACATTAGACCAGTGAAAAACTGTGCTGCGGTCTAATGAGTCCAAATTTGAGATCTTTGGTCCCACCCGCCGTGCCTTTGTGCGACTCCCAGTGAGAATTTACAATGTAAATAGTAAAATTGAAAATAAATGAAGAAAAAACATTAAACAAGAAGGTGTGTCCAAACCTTTGACTGGTAGTGAGGCATTACACTGTTCTTAATACTCAGTTTTAGGCATTTTACCTTCTATAAGAGGTCAGCAAAAGAGGACATATGATGGCTGTGAAGAGAAGCCTCTCCTTCCTCCTATCCTTTTGTTTGTGAGGAGCAGCACTCAATAAAAATCTGGGCTAAATTGAAGTGATCTAAAGCAGCTTCTTTCAGATAGGAAAATAACTGAGGGGCTCCTCTAAGGCCAGAATAAGATGACTACGGATTATTTTACAATTATGAATCATGCAAAGCTACTCCATAAG
Source organism: Hemichromis elongatus (assembly GCA_015108515.1). Lineage (NCBI taxonomy): Eukaryota > Metazoa > Chordata > Actinopteri > Cichliformes > Cichlidae > Hemichromis > Hemichromis elongatus. The sequence goes on along the minus strand of VUQR01000260.1, from coordinate 34,733 downwards.
AGTCTGGGGGAAAAATTAGAGGTGAAAATGAGCATTATGGGCCCTTTAGGGGAGCAAGGACAAATGAAAGCTGCAGAGCAGAGGTTTGCAATAGCATAAAAATGAGCCCAGAGTCAAGCACGTAGCCTTATCGTTGTGACTCATTCCTCCATGAGTATGACTCATTCCAAATTTGAGATGTAAGCCTGACCCAAATGCAACCTGACCCGAGATTATACAGTATTTTATTCAAGCAGAACTATTGTAAAAGAGGATTATAACATTACATTGTAAGTAGGAAAAAGTTATTTCTTCAAAATTTACTTTTAACATTTTTTTTTGTTTTTTTAAAACTGAGCCTGACCAGAGTGTATGAAGAAGGAAGCAGCACATCAAAACGAAGCCAGAAGCAGATGATTTGTACAGAGCAGTTATGATTGGCAGATCTATGGCTCTATAGATGAAAAGCAGTCCTGTTCAGACAGGATGAATTATCCATACTTACTGCAGAGTATGAGGTAAATGGTAAGAGATTCATTTCATTCTGATTCAATATTAAATTCAAACCAAACCGGGTTTCTAAGACACTGCATTACTCAATTTATAAGAGGCATGAGAAAAGATTGGATCGTATTCCTTCCAGAAAATGTAAAGCAGCAGATTTCTGAGATCAGTCTCAGCTGTGCCACTGACCAGAACTGACTAATCTCATGTATCACATAAAGTACTTCTAAAGACTTAATTCCCTCTGAGCTGCAAAGTAGATGGGCTTCATATAACTGATTGTCTTCATCGAGCAGAAAAAAATGTTATATTTCCTAATTATGGAGCACATAATCACTATTATGTATTCAAACTATTTAATTATCTAATAACAACTTTCATGGTGTTAGTCGTTCTTGTTTGTAATTTTCTTTTAAAATATATCTTTAACTTTTAGTTTTAGACTGATTCTGTCAATTCACTTTTTGTATCTACTCCTTTCAGTATTTTGAATTATTTAGTTGTTGAGCCATAATTTAGCTAATTTAGCAAAATACATTTCTTGCATTCCCACTGCATGCGGACAGAGATTAGTACATGGAAGCTATGTTGCTATAAGATAATACAAGTATGTCAATCACTCTAAAGAGTAGATAAAGTCTGCAAGCAAAGAAACACATAAAGATTTTTTTTCCAGATATTTTTGTATGTGTTTTGATTTGATTGTCAAGAAGCATTTTATTACCTTGTATATGTAAAACACACTAAACTGTATAGTGAGTACAATTTATAAAACAAAGCACTGAACGTTTTGTCTGTACTGACCAGAGTTCTGACCAGCATGCTGTGCTGTTATATGCAAATCAAAGAATGCAATTTTCTGTCTTTTTATACAATAAAAATTAACACTAACCATCCTTTGAACCCTCTTGCTGTGAGGCAACAGCAACCACCCCATCAGCTACCACCAATTGTTGTTGTGCACATACATTTATATTGAGAACCAAATAAAAAGGGCAAAGGGTGAAGAGTCTGGGTAAGATCCTCTAGAGAGGAAGGGTAGACTGTAACCCCCCGAGTGAAGTGAAAATGAGCGAGCACTGTGAAAGGAGCCATGTCTGTGTTGTATGTGAACATCATCTTAACTTGGTCCCACTAATCATTACATCTAAACCATAATCAGCTCCACTGTTTTAACATAAACATCCCTTTAAAGTATTCATTAGAAATGTTAATTTTCATGGATGGATTCATGTCCATAAACCTGCCTCCACAAAGATGAGCTGTTAATACAGACAGCACCGGCACAGTTATTGCTGATTGTGTATACAGAGCAAACCTTTGTTTTTCTCCTCCAGCAAAAGCAGAAACAGTAAGCAAGAAAAAAAGTTCTTCATTCTTGGAACCATCTCAGTCTGTAAGCCTGGACAAAAGGAACAAAGAGAAAGATGATGACAAAGGAGGGTTTGTTTTTTTTTTCCACAGATAGGTGAGAAATGTTCCAATAATGCAGCAGCTTTGATTAGCAAGACCTTTGTAGTGTCTCAGAGATGCTATCAGTCCTGCTAAAGTGGAGACAAAGATCCAATATTGTACTCACATGGGATCTCTGGAAAAAGAAAACACGCACTGTGAGGCTTTATAAGGTAGGAGATGGTGTTAACGGTATATGTGTGTGCTTGTGCTTACAGTATGCATGAAAGTGTACAAGAGCAGGGTTGTGTTTGTTGTGAACCTTTATCTATACAGTGTAGAATTATACCTTCCTCTGCAATAACATCTAAGTCTCTGATATTGAAGCTTTATAGTCTGATATGTGCTTGTGATGACTTTCTTGGCATTTGTGCATCACGTTTCTACAGTATTCTTCTTTTTAAAAGGAGCCAAAGAAGGCGTGACCTTCATGGCTTGCTTTAAGTGATGTGCAGGTGATAAGTGCAGTTCCTTTGGTTTATCAAGCAGCTGTGATGGGCCCACATGGAGGCAGTATAATGAAAGGGTGACATTTGAAACCTTTATAGGCCTAATCACTACTGGCCCAATAAGACAGATAATGCATGTTTCTGACTGGCCTTTACTGCTGCAGACATCATTTATACCAGCATGGCATGTTTACTGTTGCATCCATTTTATTTTTATTGCCTATGATGAGTTTACAGTCTAGCGTGTGAGACTTATTAGAAGGCTGAATTTCACTGAATTTCACAAAATTTCACGTCTGTTCTGGAAAGGAGCTCTCTTCTAGACATTTTCACATATCTTTAGTCTTTGCCATCCTTTTTATGTAGTATTCATGAAGATGAAGGCAAAATTTTAATTTGCTGCTGTCATATTGAAAAATAACCTCCTTTTTTTGCAGTATGGTAATTTCAGTCGAGCTACACTCAATGCATCACAACTGGACTTGGTCTTTATTTGCATCCTTTCTTCCATTACTGATGAAATCCTCCCTCTAAGGCAGCTTTTCAACCTTTGAATTAATGCACCCTCTGCAGTGCCTCTTCTCAGCAGGTTCAGATCATCAGACTCAGAGGAAGTGCTTGTGCAGTCTGCCAATCTGTCTCAGCATAATCATTATTCTGTCAATGACAACTTTTGTATGATTTTCTTTTAGTTCTTTAATAACTATTTACTGTCTCGACAGGAGCAATTATTGGGCATGTTTCAAATAAGATAAAGACTCGGGTGATGCTATTGGCCTTGTGGCTGTAGGTCAACAGTTATATGTTATAAAAGAGCAGGATATAACACTCTTGCCTGCTGCTAGTTTGTTCCTGTAACCATTTGCCATATTGCAGTATTACAAAGACAAGAAGAAAGCAGACTCTCAGCAAGGGCCAACACATGAAATAGGGTACTAATGGGCATGTGCAGTGAGTCAAACAACATGGAAAGAGACTCAGAAGAAATCATTTTCACCTACATGCCAAGAGAGCAATTTTCTCTGAAGTGAGCACACATTATCTTTGGATAATGTTTGGGATCCAGTTCCTGGAATATTCCCATGACAAGCACACACATTGAACCAAATTCTAACATTAGCTAACATACTCATACTGACAGCTGTACATATAGCTACAGGTTAATCCGCTTTTATACCCCGAGTCATAAGCCACAACATAATATGGAGATGGACACAAGACTTTTTAGAAAGGTGGGTTTTACTTAAATCGTTTCTCTCCTGCAAGCGTTGCCATATCAGTCGGGCACCTTGAAGTCTCTTCTTGTTTTCCTTTTGTTGCCAGTCAAGGTAGCCTGGAGACCATTGTCCAGTTCATGGGACACAGAATGCCACTTCTGTGACAGTTCATAGCACCTAGACTTCTTCGGACTCAAATATCCTTCTTAGGGACTTCAACACTCCATCACTGCTTAATCTAAATCTGAGTGGTGTCAGTGATGTAGTTAAACAATTAGTCCTATTCTGGAGACACTACTTTAATATTGTGGCTGTCGCCATCTCTTGTTTATTTTTCAGCCCAAAGTAACCCTATTACTTTATCGTATGACCAGTTTCTGAAAGGCAGGGTGAATTGCTAAGTCATATCACCACTAGCATATACTAGCAATATGGGTACGCTGCACACAGATAACTTCTAATTACTACTAAATAACAAATTAAATATTTATCATTTCCCTTATAAAAGCCTGAGCCCAGACTTTAGCTGCTTTTGTAAATAACAGCACAAATAAATAACGAGGCACAAACACACCAAACTTGGTCCAGCAGTCGAGTCAAGTGACTCAACCGTAAAACAGTTAGGTGCCTAGTCATCAACCATCTGTCACATAACGTGGCTATAGCAGTAATATATAACTTTAATTTAGTACAATTTAAATGGAGCTGTTAGTGGAAATTGCAAGAATATTTTTATTCCCTTTTTTCATATTACTGTTTACAAAAATGAGCATTTTAAAACAACCAGAGTCATTACAATTCATCCTGAGGGCAACATGAATGTGTACGCCAGATGAGAGATAATAAAGGATATGGCTTGTGAGTCTGTGCAAAGTATACATACCTCTGCACTGTAATCGAGCTTCAGGTGGATAATGTCTGTAGAGAGGCCCAGCAGTGCATGCACTTTTAATGCAAACTTTGTGTGTTTCACATCAGCAGCACTTTTATGGGAATGTTTTGTTCCTGTTTTATTACATTTGGTTTTGACAGCTGGTACAGGTCACTGAAGCTAAAACAAAAAAAAAGAAAAAAGGAAAAAACAAGAAGAGACTTCAAGTTATAAGGTGTAGTTTAAGCATGCGGCCAAATTGCAGGTATGACCCTGACTGACCTTCCTCACCTGTACAAGATTAAGACTTTGATGAAGACTCAGCCCGTCTTGGCTGATCCTAGCTAGCCCTTATTAAAGGTGTTTAAGCGGCTTTTATCTGTCCACAGAAACTCAGCGCCAACATGTAGGACAACCAGTCAAAAACTGTGAATCACAAGCATATCATTGATCCCCAAATCAAGATATTTCACACAAAACAATCAGCAACAACAAGACAGTCACATTACTTGTAGCCTGTGGTGATCTTTAGCTGAGGAAGCAACAACCACAATGTACTAGAAGCCGCTTCCTGATGTGTACTATTACTCTATACTATAAATACACAGCAAGCATTAAAAGACTGCAAATGCAAAGAATTTTTTGTTTTCTTTAATCACATTTACAGATTTTTATTTCAACTCCCTAAATGTTTGTGAATGTGTTTTAATGAGGGTTCTTTATTCTTCATAAATGACAAGATGAAGCTTTACTGCTCAACAGCAGTTTTTCTTCTCTTTTATAAGAACTTTAACTTGAAGAATCGACGCCAGCTGACTTGACGTCATTGTGCTCTAATTTCGCCTGAAAGTAATGCCTTTCACTCTTTGTAATTAACGGCTCTACAGATACTGTCTGTGTTGCATGGAAGTGTTTTCTTCTCTTTTGAAGACAGGCAGGCCTTGACCCATCCCTCCCACACGATTAACCACTTTTCAAAGTAACTTTTTAATTCTGTGCTTGAAGTTTTCACTGGCAGACTGACTACTCTTGCTTTATGGTGTTGATGAATACACACAGTGCAATTGCTCTATTCAGTCGTTGTTTCATATGATACAATGTCCTACAAGATAGCTTGAAGTACTCTATTAATCTACCTCACTATCTATCCAGCTTTTCTTTTTGATTATTTGTTGCAGTTGCTTCAGGCTACAATTTATTCTCACTCACCTAAAGGAAAGATTAGGCATCTAATAACCAGGTGCAGCTTGTACATGGCTACAGAGGGTCATAAGAGCAAACACCGGGCAGGAAACCATCTACCCACAGGACATCATTAGCACCACACTGAGACCAGATCTGCTTATCTGGTCCAGATCCATCAAGACGATCGCAGTGTTGGCACTCCCAATACAGTGGGAAGAGCACATTAAGGAAGCTGCTAGTTCCAGACACTGGCAGGCGAATGGTTGTAGAAAGCCTTTACAACAAGGCATCTGCCATTAGGTTCACAGGTAGCTGAGATAAGCTGCCTGGCTCAGGTTTTATCTATTAAGTCAGCTTGCATACTCTTTGTAATAAATTATGATTGTTTCTAACCTTTGAATCAGTAATAATGTTGTGTTATTTTCCTTGAAGAAAGAGTAAAATGAAAAGAAATAAATATATATATATATATATATATGGGGGTTTTGGTTAAAATAGAGGGCATCATAGGTAAGGAAATCCATGGTATATGCTGTTCAGAAAGAGTAATGCAAACAGTGGTCTCTGGTGTCAAATTCACAGTCATGACACCCATCCATCAATCCCAACCTCCTCCTTTTATAAACAGCGAGCTTTTATAACAAATTCTCCAAAACATCCTCCTTTTGCTTCTCATCAATGTTATAAATACTAAGGCCACTAGAGGGCGTGGTCATAATGAAACGTCATAAACTGCTGGCACAATAATAGATTTATGGACTTGGTTTTTAATGGAGGACAGTTTGTACTCTAGGTATAAATAGCATCTCTGATATTTTATGCCATAAACACAAGGTAGATGCTTCTGCTGCATATAAATAGCATAATTTCATGCCAACCACCATTACACGTCATTAAACACTGCCTCAGTCAAACAGACCTCCAGAGACAACCTCAAGCCAAAGTTTGTAATGCCACACTGGTCATACTCTCAAGCCTGCAGCTGTCTCGGGTCTGGTGGTGGAAATTTTTTGCCCTTGCATCGTAGTTTTACAACTGGACAGCATTTGTTTTGTCCTACAAAAATATATATAGAGAGATTTTGTATAAGCATTTAGGAATGACAACTACTAAACTTTGGCTCTCTTGACTCTTTACTCAGATACACTTTTCCTTTTTCACACAGTATGTTTAAATTCTGGTTTATTTCAGCACTCCAGGTGTCCTTGATGGAGATCCCTATTGCCAGACATTTATAGTGGTTCCCGCATCTATACAACAAAGGTGGAGAATGACAATGACATTATCAACAGAGCCCCAGTGGCCACATTAAGGGGAAGCAGCAGGCTGAAATAAAGTGGAATTCTCTTTAACCCATTAATTGAAAATGTTTTCAGAATGAGCACTATAATGACTCTGAGAGTGTGATGCTATCTTGGGAAACACTGTCTGGAGTTCAGGGTGCAAATATCTGTAAATGCAATAAGGACAAGAGCAGAGCTGTTAATGTTACCCTAATCTCTCCTGCAATCATGGCGTGTTTACACACAGTGGGGGTAATAAACACATGGACCATGCATATGGTTGTCAATTAATGCTGGATTTGAAGATAATGCTAGAAGTAGATAGTAAGCTAAATATCTGTGGTGTGTGGAATCGAGCTGTTGTTAGAGAAAATAACAGCGTTTGTGATTTTTCATCAGACTTAAGATTTAGGGTCCTAAGGCTAACAAAAAATGCCATAATTTAGCCTTTTAAATGCTTTTTTTAAATTAAATATCATGAGCACAATAAAATCCAGGGCTTGACATTCATGTCGTGCCCAGTTAGGGTTGCAGAGTTTTTTTTATGTGAAGGATTCAGTGAAAAAATAAAAAATTTCTTCTACTCATGACACAAGGTGTAGCTTGTCCAGATATTATATTTTTGGGGAAAATCTCATCCCTGAGCTCCCAAATTTGCTGTTATGTTGTGTAAGACTATTACCTCCTCAAACAAAGAACTCAAATTTGTTTGTATTGCTGTGTCGCAATCCTCAAAAAATCTTAGATTAAGCACCGCAGCTCCATGTGCTTCCACTGTGAGAGATTATGCGATTGCATTTCACTCTCCACTGAATTAGACATATTCCTTTGCCATTATTCAAACTGTGGCAGATGGGAAGTGAAGTCATCAGCATGCGACGCCTCTAATACCAGGGCCTGGTTGATGTATTCTGAGGCGGGATGTTGCTATAATCAGACCTAATGGAAACAGATGTTGTGTTCCATGGGACATGGCATCTCTAGCACAGCGTGCTGGCTGCCAGGCACTTGCTTCATGAGAGACATCGTGCTGCTTTTCATCTTCACACTTCCTACACACCAGAAATAATCTTTCGGGAACAGTTGTAAATAACAACCTCACTCGCTAACCGAGGCAAAGTGCAAAGAAGAAAGGCTCCCAAATGCACGCACAAAGCTGTGTTCATGTGGTAATTTTCATGCATTTTTTTTTAAATGTGTTTATCTACTCTGCACGTGGAAGAACACAGAAAGAAGCAAATTGCTTTTTTCAATAGCCCTGACATAGCTGCACACAAAATTATCGAAAGGCCAACAGAGAGGCTAAACAATTTCCTGTCAAGTGCAAAAACAGTGGGTGCAAAAGTGGGGGTGCGAGACAAAGAATATTATTATTCATAGACAGCATGTTGCTCAGGATTTTCTAATCGGAAGTCATTTTACACTCAGTCGTAATAAAGCTTATGGAAACCGAGGTATGACGTCATGATTTGGCAAATTTATCTTTTAGCTTATATCTCTGAGCGCAGGGTGCGTCTTTGTTACCAATTTACTGGCTCATGCTTACAGCAAATGCGTAGCACCAAAAGGCTCCTATAGCTGCAATAAGAAGTCCAAATGGAGGAGAGTGGTACAACTGACCGACGACAGGGCAATCAAACTGATGACATCCCAGCTCTGTCACGAACCATAAAGAAGGCAGAGATGGCAAGACAGAATCCATTATCCCCTCCTCTCCACTCCAAATGAGGCCTCGGCAAGCACTCAGAGCTCTCCTTAGTGCCTTGTGGAGACATCTCAGTCAATGGGCTTTAATCACATCCATTTTCCTTCTTTTTTTTCCCCCTCCCTTAATAAAAAGGAGAAAATGCCTCAAGCTCAATCAAAGCTAATAACACTGAAAGGAGCACCATGTCCATGTGGGTGGACAGACAGCATTTAGGGAAGTAAAGGGTCATAAGTTCAATAATCTACAATGTTCTCATTAGAACAAGGCAAAGAGCCACATAGCAATCGTTTGTTGTGGTGATTGGATGAAGGAAAGTTCACTTTTGTTTTAGTTCAATTTTGACTTACTGAGTAAATTATGAGGATATTTAACTACTAGATTTTTGGCTTGATTGCTAGTTGCTCACTAGTCTCACTTTAGTTGCCGGATATCATCAGACAGAAATGTTTTAGGCCAGTCCCACTGTACACTTTTTTGTTTAGACTTGAAACATCTAGAGAGGTTTCTTGAACAGCTCACCTAAACAAGCAAATACGTACTGCAACTTATTAAAATGAAAGCAGACATTACAGCAAGTGAACATTTCTTACCATATAAATGGCATATACTTAATTTATCTTCAAAATTAAAAATTATTGTCACAGCAGCCAAAACAGATAAAAGAACCTCACTTAAATGGGGAAAAAAAGATGAGGATCTCAATAAATTCAAATCTATATATATGATACAATAGTGACTTAGACTGATATGAGACAAGAAGGATTTTTAATATTGTTCTTCTGGTTAAAAAAAAAAAGGTTAAACTAAGGTTTGCTTAATATTAGTTTTGCTAATTATTTATTTATTTACTTTTATTTTCTGTGGTCAAATTTTCCGAGCACTGTCTTGATTTTTAAAACCTCTCAGAATCAGCATGTGGGATCCACTTAATTTGGCCATCTGAAGGACCCGAGTATTACTGCTATTTGCCATGGCAACGAAAGCAAAAGAGACAGAAAGAAAGCAAGTGACAAGATTCCAGATTAAAATAACTCTCTGCCCTTGTCACAGTCCCTGTGTTTGGTCACGTTTTGTATCTTTATGTAATAAAGCAAAAAGTCTGAATTTCTGTTTTGTTTTTTTCCTGTAAATAGTCCTGACCGTCCCCTAACTCTTTGTCTTAGCATCTATGTAACTTACCCGCTTATACTCCTTATGACAATTTGTATATTTCTCTTTCACTGTTGTTTTTTTGGACTATTGTTTTCTGTCTAATTAAAGGTTTTGATTTTGGTTATGTAGCCCACTTCGCCTGCAATTTCAATTCAAAGAACTATGACAACCCAAGGCTTAAAATAACAGCCCCACAGCATCGTGCTCATTTTTAAAATGGCACACAGCTGAGACAAAGCTGCATGATGGTCGTAATCAAATGCATTCATTTTTAATCTGTGCTCCTCAGTTACTGGGGTTGCATTTGATTAGTACTCACTTATGAATTCCAATTGAACATGTGTTTGCCCCAATATCCCTGGCTTGTTGCATTGCACACAATTAGTTAGTATCTTCAGCGTTGTTTTGACTGGCTAACACACTGCAAATACACAAAGCAGTACAAGCAAGCCATTAATCTGACAGTGCAGAGACAGCAATTAGGAAAAATGCCACAAAATGAGAAAATGCGAGCAAATATAGAAACACCTTAGACTGAAGTGACATGTGAAGTCAACTATCTGAAAAGGCGTTGATTTAAATATTTGAATCGTATTATTACGAACGGTTACTACTAACCACAATGTTTTACTGTGTGATTCAGTTTTATGTATTT
>VUQR01000260.1:317-17991 GCA_015108515.1 Hemichromis elongatus | reverse complement strand
AGTGGGGCATGCCTGGAACACCTCACCCAGGAGGCGCCCAGGAAGCATCCTTGTCAGATGCCCGAACCACCTCAACTGGCTCCTTTCGATGTGGAGGAGCAGCGGCTCAACTCTAAGCCCCTCCCAGATTGGCTGAACTTCTCACACTATCTCTAAGGGAGAGGCCAGCCACCCTTCGGAGGAAGCCCATTTCTGCCACTTGTATCCGCGGTCTGATTCTTTTGATCACTACCCAAAGCTTGTGACCATAGGTGAGGGTAGGGACGTGGATCGATCAAAATTGAGAGCTTCGCTTTTACACTCAGCTCTCTCTTCACCACGACAGAACGGTACAGCATCCACATCACTTCAGGCGCAGCACCGAACCGTCTGTCAATCTCCCGCTCCCTTCTCTTCTGTCACTCATGAACAAGACCCAGAGATACTTAAACTCATCTACTCCACTCCTCCAATTAGCAGTATGTCAGTGAAAAATAATCCATTAAATGTCAATCTTGCATTCAAATTTTGACATAAAAAGAAAAAAATCCAAACATGCACAATCTTTGGTTTGTATTTAAATCATAATCACTCAAATGTGAGTTTCATAAAGTTGTACTAAACTGGTGAAATTGTAAATGTATTTAATAGTACAATTTACATTTACAATTTCACCAGTTTAGTACAACTATATGAAACTCACATTTGAGTGATTATGATTTGCTACACTGAACTCTTCAGTTTGGTAATTTCCCTTGCAGTGTTAGCAAATATCTTATCTCCACCTCTAACAGTAAATCCACTATCAAAATGAAGGAAAGGGCTGCAAGACACAAGTGATAGGCATAAAAATGATAATGAAACTATCATCACTAATAGAAAGCCGTGAGGGAAAATAATATAGAGGAAAGTTTAATCTTATATAAGCTTAAATTTTCCTGACTCTGATAAGTAGAAGAAACAGCCAACATCCAACAGTAGTACTGGCAAAAGATTAATGAACCTCTCAATACATAAACTTGTTATCTAACATGGAGAATACTCTGTCCAAAGCTCACCTTGGAGACAGGTGGGGGGGGGGGTTTAACACTTTTTTCATCTAATAATAAAAGAGCAGCTAAACACACAACTGTGCGTAAAAACAACCGATCACCTGATTTTCAAATTAGCAATAGCTGCTTAGTGTTTAAAATGAATAATGTTGCAGTGAGGCTTCAGTGAGGCTCCAACTCTATTCCATAACCTGGAGTCAAATATCAACAGTCAAATGAGAAGCTTGTACTGTAAATGAATTTTGCTCCCACTGCAAACCTGCAGGAGAGTGATAAACTGGAGGAACAGACATAGACGTGCACGCACATATACACACATATACGCACATATACACACATACACGCACATATACACACATATACAGGGTTGTTGAGGACCTACCGTCCTCTCCTCTGAACACCGGAGGCAAATCTAAGTCTGCCTGGATCCTACTCAGTTCCCACCAGATAGTGCAGAGCAAGATGAAGCTCTCCTCCCTGTAGTCATGTATCTCAATGCTAACATGCAGTGGAGCAAATGCTCAAATTAGGGGGAAGAGGATAAAAGTGGGGATTCGGTGCTGGAGCTGAGCTGGGGCTGGTGGGAGATTGCGTGGAGGATTTTGTATTGATGCCCTAGGTGAATTTTTATGCATAGGTACAAGCAATAACAACCATAGAGTATTACAGCTCCAGTGAGACTTACCAACAAACCCTAACCACAGTTAGAGTGTTGTAATGGCTTCTGGACATGGAAAGCTGGAGATATTCCTTTTGTTTTGTGCATGGTGAGTGTGAGCAGGTGTTTTACACACTCTGGTGAATAGATGGGGTACATGAAGAAAATTGATCCATCACTGGAGAACTGTCTACGTGCTTAAGTGCACCCACTCGTTCCCATGCTTGCTCAGCATATTGATTTAAAAAAGTATAAACAGCCACCTGCAGTGAAAGCTTGTGACTGATACATTCCCAAAAAGAAAGAGATGAGCAATTTGAAAGCCATAAATGTGGACAAGAAGGGGTAAGAGCTGCTCCTTGGTTAATTATGAAGATTATAAGGTAGATAAACAGATCAGCTCATCACTGTGAAAGTGTGAAATCTATGTAACATGGGAAAAAAAAGAAAAACAAACACTGGAGTTAAGTACTCTGATCAGTTAAGAAAAGCAGTTCAGGCAGACGATCTCATTTTGAATAAGATAAATTGGAAACTATGTCATTTTAGGTCATAATTCTTGAAGTGGTGATTACATTACATTACAGATATTTTGTTGTGTTTTATCTTCTTTTTGTTGCTTTAGAGATTTTAGTCAAAATGGTTACAAAATGTCTGTGATGTGATCTACAAGTGTACAGTAAGATTTAATAATGTGTACAGTGGTTTTAAGTAGACCCTTGGAGGGCTGACAAATGTCCAGTCCACACACAAATACAAAGCAATTGAATCACATTTAAAAAAACAAAAAACAAAAAAAACAAAACTGAATAAATTGTGGTCATTTATGCACAATGTTTTAAGTTCAGCTTCAAAAATTGAATACATTTGTCACCCCTTCACCAGAAAACATAGACAGTAGCCTATTAAGGCTAACATAAGCTGCTGCTACGTGCTGTTTGTTGTTCTGCTTTGAAAAGTCAGTCAGTACTTAGCTTACCATGCTTGTACTGCACATCATTGTAACCATGCTAACTGCCCCAGTGAGACACAGTGTTTAAGTTACTTTAACCTTGCCACAAGAATGAAGTGCAGTCTGTTTATTTAGAAGAAAGAAATGTCCACTTTATTTAAACAAAAACAAAAAAAAACCAAAATACTGTATTACACTGGAAGCCCAGAAGTCCCAATTTCCACTGGGACTTCAACATAGCTTGCATTTGTGGACCTCTTAAAAGTCTTTTTCATTTCAGTATAAATGGATATAAATTCCTCCTTAGACAACAAGCATCCAAGCACTCATTCCCCTAACTCTAAAGGAGCCAGTTGGGGAGAAGGGTGTTGGGGTACAAATGCTGGATTTGACCCGAGTGTGAACCTAGAATTACCCTTTGTGATCAGAGTACACAGATTTATCACTCCGCAAATACCCTGCACTTATTTTCATACAGTAATCTTGTGTAATACTTATGGAATAATTCTTTATAGTAGCTTAGACCTTAGCTGAAAGAAACCCTGAAATTTCTATAGTAGATGAAAAAAACAGGAACACTTCTGTCATTTAATCGGTTATCTTCCTCAATTGCCCTGATGTAGTATGAATGCCCATTGGGAAGGTATTTATTGGTAGGAAAACTTTAAAAAACACTTAGTCTAAAGCTTATGCCCTCCTTCACATTGTCCAGTGAGCTGTATGGTTATCTTTACTGGGCTGATTTCTGTATTTAACACCCCCCGCACTACAATAACGGCTCTCTTTAGGGGCGTCTCTATAGAAGAAATATGTGCAGCACGGCTTTTCCTTTGACCTTTTGCAAAGTTTTATAATTTGGTTGACCCTGCACCCGTCTGGCTGACCTTTTCTTGAGTGTAGCACCACATGGGACTTTGTAGTGTAACAGACAGTTGTTCATATGAGGTTATTTGGCAATATGGGAGTCAGCTGTATCCCCACAGTGAGACACCAAAATGAATATTTAAAAAAGAACTACACGAAATGTCAAATATAGCAAGAAGGCTATGTACTCAAATCCCTGACCCTCCTTCTGCCCCCGATTCATGATCAGTTTAAATGAGCTGTGTGTGACGTCACGCTTAAAATAAACCCAAGCACTGTAAATCTCACATTAAGTGCCTGAGTGTATGTTATTGTGGCTTTAACCAAAAGTCAGACATGCAGTGCAATAAAGGGAGCAGACAGGCATCACATTCACTATCAGCTCATTTCATGTCCCCGCAAGAGACTGAGCAATCACACCTGACGGGCTTGTGGACAACAAGCCCTTTCAGATGAGCCACGCATTTTGTGCAGCATGGCAAAACTGTAATTGCCCTCCTTGTCAGGCAGTGTCATTAAGTCAGGCAAAGTGAAACATGCCATCCGGTTAAAGTGATAGGACACACAAGAAGGAAAAGGCAGACTGGTCGGCTAGCAGAGATCTGTGCTGAATGCCAAATAATTCAGCTGTTTACAAAGTGTAAGGATGGCTGAGAGTTGCTCTGTGAGAGGACTGGAACTGGGAGGTGACACGGTCACGTTGATTATTTGGATACATTGGCAAGTTGATGCGAAAAAAGTATCCAGGGAAAAAAATATCCAAATGATTTGGACACAGAACACTGACGTGGCTGACTTGGAAAAATAAACAGCAGTTAAATTGCTTGTCTTTACTATACCATATTGCTTAATGAATAACGCATTATTAAACACGTTAAAACTTTCAAATGGTCCAGGGATCCCCTGGGGGGTCTTGTCAGCAGTCAGTAGAACATTTAAAGCAGCTATGATTGACAGATCATAAAGAACTACTTACATGTGACAGAGGCCACTCCTAATAACCATCAGAAAAGTCAGCATACAGAATCAGTATGTCAGAACTGAAATAAAATGACACTAATGTCCTTTTTTTTTCTTTGCAGCATATTAATGCATGCTAACTGGATAGTTGAGTATTTAAAGCAAGGAATGATAACTATAAGAGAGGTTGAACACAAAGTAAACTCAGAACAGAAATGTACTTGTGTAAAGGAAGCATCTGGTGGTGACAGTGATAGCTATTAGGTGTCTGTTACTAGAAACTCTGCTGGTGCTGCTTATTTCATGCGTGAAATCACAATGGTGGATTCTGTTACGTAGCTTGTGGTGCTGTGATGTCCCTATCACTAAGGAAAGACTCCATTCAATATAGACAGCCTCATAAGTTCAGTGCAATGGAAAGGCTCCCAAAATTTCAAGACACCCCTAATGAATTCAGAAGGACTAAGCTTTTTATATTGACTAAGAACTCTCATTTATGAAATGGATTCTTGTATAGAAATATGCTACTGACCGATTTTGTGGACCCCTCCCCCCCAAAAAAAACAACAAAAGAAAAACCAACAAAAAAAAAACAACAGCTAAATAGGCTAAATGGTGCATGCTCAACTTCTGTAATTTCATAATAAAAGTTTACCGTTTCGAATTAAATTATGAAAAATCACTCAGGATCAGAATATTTTATTAATCTCAGAAGAAATGATGTGGTCACAGTTGATCCAAGACAGTAAAAACAGTAACTAACTAACCAAAATTAAATTAATTAATGAAATTAATTTACTGAACTTTTTCACAGTATTCTCATTTTGTGTGATGCACTCGTATGTTAACTTTATGTTCTAAGGACATCATGTGCCAGAGCAAAAGCAACTAGTCTTTAAGTGAAATGTATCTAATTTATGTATTATTATTAAGATAACTTCTTTAAAACAAAATGAACAGAAGTTTTTGGACTGTTAGGGCTTATCAACACATCATTTGTTTGTGCTGTAAATTAAAATTTGATTTAAAAAAAATTGCCTTTCTAAATTTGATGAGCATTTCTGATACTGTGAACTTCGAAATTCTTATTTAAAATATCAGTGTTGCACTGAAGTGGCTCACTACTTTTTTAATAGACAATAGAATAGTATTTAGAGGACCATTTCTAGTAATTAACAGTTTTAGTAAGATGTACTATGTAGTATAAGATGCTACTAATAATTTTCTACCTATATCATTTGCTAACAATATCAATTTTATAGCCAAGGATTATATAGAAGAATAAATTAAAAAACAAAAAGACAGACAAACATATGGCTGTATTGGGTAAAGTACTCCAGATGTTGACAATCAGGCTTATAATCATTGGAAGCAATCTCAGTGCAGCGAGATATCGAGATGGGATTTTGCAACCAATGATGTTCCCATGTCTCCGCAGTCTGTGACCAAACTCTATCCTCTAAGATGACAATGCTTGTTCCCACAGCGAGCGGTTAGTGCAACAAAGAAATAATCACACAAATGTTTTACATTTTGTGTTAAGTTTGATAAATGCATCAAGAAATTCACATTGGGTTTTAGTTTGTTGTTGTTTGATTTTTTAGGCATGTAAAGGAACCTCTTTACCACCATCCCACTCACGTTAGGATGAATTGGAGCTTCCATTATGAAAGGACAGAAATTCGGTTTTATAATTAAAGGAGTGTTCCCTTTTTCACACATAATAAATTCCATAAAGGGCCTATAAAGGACCAGTATAAGACATGTGACACTATGGGGAGGGGTTCCTGTGGCGGTAATCTAATAGTCAGAAAATATCCTTGGGGAAGATACTGATGCTTCTTTAGACTGAATACTTGTGAATGTTAGAAAGCTCTTAAGATGTAGGAAAAATCCCTTCTCTGAATGTATATCTGAATGAGGCATGCTGCATTAGAAAAGTAAAATATAAGAACTAGTCTATGTGTAAATGACAGCAATGAGGTCCCTGTACAAAATAACCTGAAAATTACTCTCAAAATAAATATAGTTTTAAAGCTAGCGGCTCCCAGTTCATGATGAGGGCCAGTACTCAAATCATACCACGGACCACTACTTTTAGTTGCTTGAAGCATCACCAAACTAACAAGCCATTAATTTATATGTCAGCAGTAAATACAGGCCTACGTGTTATTCAAGGGTCCTAAATACCCATATGTAATGGGTTTTGTGTTGGGAGTTGTTTTTCTAGATTATCAGCTGTGATTTGGTGCTTTTCATATTCAAGTTTTAAAAACAAAACAAAAATAAAAATTAAGCAGAAAACATTTTAATAGAATGGAATACAGTACAAATCACAACATAATGCTCCACATGCAAATACTGGTAAACTAACCCAGGAGTTTCACATATGGAGGAGGTCACATCACAGAAAACATCTCTCAAATAACAAATTACAAAAAAAAAAGAAAAAAAATCATCAGATCAGCATTGGAAGAAACTTACTTCATAATGATACAGAAAAAAAGGCATATTCTTGAAAATGGCATTGCTTCCTGTATAAAAGAACTGTAATTTAGTTGAGGGATTTCTATATTCAGTTCGACCTGAAGCAGTTCCTCAGTTGTATCCCCCCCCCGCCCGATCAGTCGCACATCACTAGTTTTTCTGTTATTCAAATCAGGCTGTTTGAGAACTCCTTAATAACTTAATGATAAATGTAAATAAGATTGCTTTGCATTTGAAAAGATTTGTAATCAAAACAAGTCATCTTTGTGACCACAAACCAGTTTTACATGCATGCCACATAGTGACAAATATAAGGCTGGAAAACAGTTGGTTATATGGCCACGTTCACTGCAGTAGCATTTGGTTAATGAGAGGGACAAAAAAAACTCCAAAAAAACCTGGATGACATATTTATAGCCACAGAAGACCTTGTCTGTGTATATTTGTGTTGTAGGGGGTAGTGTATATAAGATAATGAAATATGAATATGAGGCCACATGTTAAACTCCAAAACTGGATGAATGAGCCCCTGGCTGGATGGATGGGTAAATGCACAGATGGGATTGGGTGTGGTAATGTTTCACGCAGCCGACCGCCGACGAATGACAAACGCTCCCCTCTGCAGCTGCCCCAGGTAGATCCTCATCTTTGTGCTGTCGCTTGTTTTTCTCACCCAAATCTGGAAGTCACACACAGAAGTAACCCTCAATACAGCCAAACTGCTTTCTTCTTCAGCTTAAAAGAAAACTGGAAAAGTTCCTCATAAATAAACTCACATTAAACGTAAAAAACGAACAGTTTTCTTTCCATTTTAGTAAGTTTTGTTTTACAAATCAACAAATGAATCAAATCTGTGCGATGAAACAGTTGATGATATCCGTTTCCATTTATCTACTCAAGCGAAACTTTAATGTTGCACTTCATTAATGTAATGGTATTCACCCATCATAATGCATAATGTATGGTACAAACAGAAAAGGGGAGCTGCACAAAGACATCAAGCATGACAACAAATAATGTAGCTCCAGAGGGAGAAGTTGACCTCATTCAAAAATCAGCAATGAATAATTTTGTCTATTATTATTAATGAACATAAGGAAAAGGTTAGTTGGAAAGGTAAAACCGTAGTGAGTTGTAACATTTGCCTGGGGTTAAGAGACCATTTCCAAACAAAGTGAAGTCTATTATTCTACAAAGAGAAAGATTATTCACATGTACAAAGCAGTTACCAGTCTTTCCAATGTAGACGTCCCAGCAAATTCACCCCGAGGCCATAATACAGTGCTGACAAACTGTAAAAACCCCCAGAACTACACTGGGTTTGTTTTAAACCTACAGGACTCGGACACCTTTGAGGATTTGTGTCGACCATGAACTTATTATTATTCTAGAGTCAAATCTGATTTGGTTTGCCTGACAATTAAAGCCCAAATTGGGTCATGCAACAGGACAAAAATCCCAAGCACAGCAAAACATCTACAACAGAACAACTGAATGGGCCATTGCAACACCTTGATTCATTTTTAAACTCCAGACCTCACGTTGATTAAAATGCTGTGGCAGGACTTCAGTCAAATGAATTCTGTTTTTGGAGCCTGATTTATTCTTCTGCTGAAATCTATGATGTGACGTTCCACGTACCGCTTGAGAAAAGAAACTACATGTTGAGTCGATGGCGTGGAAGGTTGGAGTGTAGAGTTAAAAGGGGTTTCCTGTTTCGTCGTAAGTTACAATGTAGATTTCCCACTGAAGCACAATACAGACATTACCTCTCCTTGTTCAGATGCATTATCTTAGCTACGGTGGTCACAAAGGACAAACAACTCTGGTCGCTGTTCATGTGCACTGAAGTACAGGAAGTCAGCTTGCTGTTTACCTCAGCTCTCAATAATGAGTTCATGACTATTTACTCTGGAAGAGGTTAGAAAACATTTTGAAAGAAGTCCAATACAAACTGATTGGTCAGTGAATCTCACTTCTGTCTGATCACAGCGTGTCTGAGGTGAGCTGTTGAGGATATCTGGCTGTTGTTATTACAGATTTTAGCTGCTGTCACCTGGCATTGAGAAAAAATTTCCCTGAAGTGGATCTAATATTTTTGGAGTCTGACACTTGGTGAATAAACCTTCGTACAATGTGAGAATGTAATCAAACTTTTCTCAGAGAGAAAGTGATTTTTTTTTTTTAAGCACACTCAAGCCTGACATTAGCTGTCTAAACGTTAGGTTACAACCAGCCGTTGTTGTTTAGCCAGCTTATAGTCAGCTGTCCAGAGGGTCGCACATATCATCTGCTGACAATACAAAACTTTGACAACAAGCTAATTTATCCGCATTTTAGTGTTTTAGTCCCCCGCCTTCAGTTCAGCAGATGAGGGCTGATTTGGGGAGGAAGAGGATTAGGTGGAAATGATGAAGGAAAACGGCATAATGAGAAAGAGATGATGAAAGAATGCATGTACAAATTTTAATGGCCATGTACAGTTTGGAAGAGTGATTTGTGATCTTTAATTTATAAGGACCTTATAAGACATACTATGTATGTAGCCGGTCTCAAGTCACATACATAAAAACAGGCAGTAACTGGCATCTGGACCACTGGATTCAAGATGGTGAGGCAACATGGTGACTTTCATAAACCAGAGCCAACCCCATGTATTTTATGAGATTATTAATTATTGTTATTATTATTATTATGATTATTATTACATTTTTTTCTCTTAAATAATATCAAAAAGTTATTTACTGTACTTTTAAAGTCACTGCTGCTAAAAGACAGGAAATCATGGCGTGTGCTCAGTTTTTCCTCATACAGCTTGTTCAGTTTGTCTTTATTTTTGTTAAATAAATAATGAAATGGTTCAATATTCCCATTTTGTTCACCCAATTTTTATAACCTGGATTTGGAGGCATAAGTTTTGTTATGTCTTGGTATGTTCAAAAGCTTAGAATTGATAGAGGGTGTATCATTTTTCATTATGTGACTATATGTTATAGTTCTAGTAAACTGTAAAAGCCATCAGATATCAATACAATAAATTAACTTAAAAATATAAAGATATACATCCTCTTGATACCTGGCAGGGCTTTTTCAAGCTTGTAATGTGCTTGTGGAAACCCAGAAGTACAAGTGCTGCACAATTGGTCTCAAATGTCATTTTGATTTTTCCTTTGTTTTGTTTTTTTCTTTTCTTCCCAAATTGTTTTGTAATATCCTAAAACAGCTGGGCACCATACTTTCTAGCAGATGTTCCTCAAATAGAATTGTATACTCAGAGACTATTTTCAGCTGTTTATCCATAAACATTTAGTGCTCTGGTGACTATTCACAGCAGCAGTACATGTGGCATAGAGTCTGGTAATGATGGAATATGTTGCCCCACGCAACAGTGTGTCATGCTAATGTCTTTTTAATTTTTAATTTTTTGGAAAACAATTGAGCTCTATGCCACAAAGCAACATAAGACGTTGAGCTTTGTCTAGAGAGACCATTCTTGTTGGATGAGACAATGCTTATGGTCGTCTTGTGGGAATAGCATTTTCTTAAGACTATATACACTGAATATGTCAATCTTAATTGATTATACTGTTCTGTATGCAACTGGATAAGATGCTGATGCTTGGAATGAGAACTAAAACCCACCTCATTGGTTCCTACTGTGCTGATGACACAGCTGATCTTTGTGTTGTCTTTTGACTCCAAATAGATGGCCTGACTCTTGTGGTACCTGTCAGAATAAACAGACACACACATACACACGACATCAAACAAACAAGTGCAGACTGGAGGGGAGATCATTATAAATAATTTTACCCAGCTGAATAAACCACATTGCTCCTGAGAAGGCACTAAGTAGATAATTGGAATGAAAAATCAAAACAAAAAGTCTGTTGTTTTTTTAATGGCTCCAGCCTTATAGAGACAGAACAAACCTAGAGGAAGAGACTGACAGAAGGTACTTCATTATTAAGGGCCCACTGAAGAATAATGACGCATGTGCCTCCCTGTGGCTTTTTGAGAAGGCTTTCCAGCGGTGGAATCTTCTTTAGCTATCAATAAATGAGACTTTGCCTTGAAAGAAAAGTGCACATAGCTCTGTCCTCTCAAATTACTTTGTCTATATGAACTGCTAATAGGAGAGAATTCTATTTTTTTTTTTACCCATCTTCAAATGACCTTATGCTCTGACATGTCTGATTCACAACTCAGCTCTGAAATAGAAGGGCAAGGGACGGCTATGTCTATTCCGGGATTTTCACTCTTATATTGCCAAAACAGCAAGGAGTGCATTGCTGGTTCTTGTGCTAACATATTCTACAAATATGCATTTCTAACAGTGCCTCTAAGCATGGTATTCAGTAGCTCCTAAGCAGTCTTTCTTTCTGTAGCGCAGACAAAACGAGGTTGCTATCCCAGCTAAAATAGCTTTACAGGCTCAACCTAACGCATAACAATGTGGCCATCTAGTGGCGACACTGTGTATGAATCGCTATTTTGTCAGAGGTGCACAGATTAAAACGTGAAATTTACCATCTTTTATCATAGTAAAGTTTCCCATCCTCGATGCGGGCCTCGTAACGCTGGGTGGGGCTCTCCATGGGAGCAGAGGGGACATGCTCTGGAGATGAGGGAGACACTAGGGAGGGAGAAACACTGGATTAATATCGCCATGCAAATAAATAAGTAAGAAAAATTATTTCTGTGGGACATTTTATTGACCCTTTCTCATAGCAGAAGACCAATGCTGCTCTCTTAAATGTGCGAGGTATTTATTTTGTACTGTAACTCAGTACACCCATAAATGTTCATTATAAAAATCCATAGTAGCAGACATGTGCAATCATACCTGGTCGCTTTGGTGATTTCAGCTGTAAAAAGCAGGGTTGACAAGATTTATTACAATGAATTACAGAGTTATATGATTTTCAAAAGACACAGGACATCTAGAAATTTAGAAGCACTCACCTTATTAAGTGTTCTTAAATCTTCCATTATCTGCTCATCTGTTAGCAAGTAATTTAGCTGAGGTTTGAAGAGTTAAAGAAGGGTTTTCTTAAAACACAAAATCAATAATCTGAAATGTTTTGCAGTCACAAGTTTAAGCAAAGGATATCTGGTGCAGGTTTTCGCCGCTTGTCTGGTATTGGGACTGGATCGTTGGGCCGTCTCCTCAGCTTCCGGGTCATGATTGGCTTTACCTCCATGGAGTCTATGGATAGAAGAAACATGAGTGTAATCCAGATGCCATGCACAAACCATTTAGACAAAGAACAGGGAAGAATAGAGATCATCATCTTTACTGTATCTGAAAATTCAGATTTCATTTCATAACTTAATATTAAATTATGTAGAAAGAAGAAAAATACTGCCACCCACATATATATATATATTTTTTACCCCATTTCTCTTTTGCTGAGCAAGTCCCTGATTAATAATCCTGTTCTGGCTCCCTTACCGCCTGTCAGCTCCATTGTTAATTTCTCGTTCTCAATCATCTTCTTTTTCTCCTCCAGCTCTGCAATTAGGTTTTCCTTGAGCTCAACCTTTTTATCATCGAACTCCTTCACTGCTGCCTTCTTCTCCTTGATGTAGTTCCTCTCCACCTGGTCTGTCTGCAGGTTAAAAAACAGAAAGCAAGAAGAAAGGTATGCTTGTATGTCCAAAAAAATAATGGCCGATTTTGATTTTACATTAGCGTCAGGTCAGTCTGAGATGCTATCGTGCTTACCTCAAGCTGGAGAAATAGATCTGTAAAAAGGAAAAATAAAGCATAAGTGGTCACATGAAGCAAACAGTTTTTCTGTGTCATTAAATTCAATTAATTTACCCTCAAAAATCATAAAACAGGAATGCCTATAGCACAGGAGCACAAAGTACCGGACATTTACAGCAATATAGTCCTCAGCTTCAAGTAAATGTCTGAGAACAAAAATGTACTCACTGATCATCTTTAATCCTTTTTAGAGTTAGAAATTAACTGATCATTGGTAATTATATACTTACTACTCTCCACTGCAGTGATTATGAGTATACTGCCAGAGCCTTTTGGCACTGCATTCCTAACTAAATAAACAGTCATTTTGATCGGCAAAAAACTGAGTACATTCAATTCTGGCACGCAGCAAGCAAAAGAGAAAGCTGATCACAAACAAGACGAGCTACTGAGTCAACAAAAGCAGAGTATCCAATATAATTAAAGCAGCCAAATGGTGAGAGCTGGACAGGTTGGAAACAAGAGAGAGGAAGCTCAGACTTTTACAAAACAGCATCCTGTAAGTTTAAATGAGTAGACGGTGTGTGTTTTCATTTCATCCAATACAGTTAAGTGCATCACATGGATTTATGTGTTTGGGACATGTGGGTGTTAGCAGGAGCACACGTGTTGTGTAAAGTCAACCACCAAGTCATTTAAAAATATATACATGTATAGCTTTCCTAATAAATAACTGAGCAATATCGTCAGCTGTCTTTTCAATGAGTCTCTGACAATGTGGATAAAACTCGCAACTCCACCACCTGGAACTATATCTATCATCTTTTAAAGCATGGTGTAGGAACACATGGACCAGTTCTCAATTGATGTAGGTTTATATTATCCAGCTTGCAGCAGATCTCCAGAGTAGAACAAGGACTACTATTCTTCTTACGAAGCAGCTGAATGATACTGAAGACCACCTCAAAAGAAGACTTTATATGGGAAGGTCAAGTTAAGTGTGTGGGAAAAGGTGCTGTTTAAAAAGTCCAATCAAGACAATGGCTGGATTTTAGCCAATCAAGATTTGTGATCAAGCGCCTTGAGGCGACTGTTGTTGTGATCTGGCGTTATATAAATAAAATTGAATTGAATTGAATTGATCTACCAGGAATCTCTCTCAAAAATAACCAGTCAATGTGAACATCGAATGAGAGGTTTGCTGACAATTTTGTACCTGCTGACAATCATATATCAACAGAAAGACTTCAATCCAGGCTCTTACTTTTATTACCCAGACTTCTCTTCTTAAATCCATGGTAGCGGCTTATTTTATTTTCAGCTACACACGCTCGTCTGCAGCCCTGTGCTTTTCCCTGAATAAACAAGCCAAACTACAGCAGAAAGCTTCCTTAAATCTAGACAACGTGCCCAACATCGGTTGGCATGGATGCATCAGAAGCAAAGCTCTTGCCTGCATTCCGAAGTCTCTCTTTGTACTGTTGGTCCAACTTCTTCATCCTCTTCTGATACTCCTGCAGCGTGCCTGAAAGGACACAAATGTGTTTTAGATGTTAATGTTGGGTGTTGTTCAGTGATTAAAATACACCATCCAGTCTTGTAGACTAGCCACTACTATTTTTCCCCCACACCTTTTACACTCAACCACAGGCTAGACTAGAATACACCAACACTGTAATTACTTTTGGATTTGCAAAACACAACTTATCACTCTGCAGTTTCTACAATCATCAGCATGAGCAGTAAAAGCCTTTTGGGATAGCTGACAGTACTTTCAAAAAGCTCACTCAGCAGTTTAGAAGCAGTTTGCGTCAGTAAACAACAGACAGTCTTAACAATAAAAATGAGCTGATCATGGCAGAGGACCATTTGTCATCACCGCTTTATCTTTTTAGCCAATGACAAGCGAGTACTTTTAAACTGCCCTTCTGCCTGATGATGTAATTCCTAACCACTAAGCACCATGACTAATAAGTAAGGTTTCGGCTGTGCCCTTGAAAAATATTTATTCAAAATTAATCCTCATCCTCACACACAGTACCACACAATAAAATGCACCAGTCCTTAAAACATGGATAATTCCTGACACCTCCATTCATGTGAAAAAAAAGTCAGAGTTATTACCTTCTTGTAACTGCTGCAGCTGCCTTTTCAGAGAGGCTAGTTTGTCTTGATACATTCTGCAATGAAAGAAAAGTGAAAGTACCAATCCCCTTGCAATAGCACTATAACTTAAAACTTTCATAATCAAAAATGATTTTCAGTGAAAGGTTATAGCTGCTGATCCCCAGTTGGCAAGAAACTTACTGCTCCTTAATTTCCACATAGTCATCTTCGTCATGTTTGGCAAGATCCGTTTCACTGGCATCCTCAGTGTCTAGGAAATCAAGAAGAAAAAAGAAAGGATTTTCTCAGGTAAATTTTGAAAACCTTTCCCCCCCCCCAAATACTTCACATGTGATCATGTCAGGAAGGTTTACGGGCATAAGATTTTCAAAAACAACCTTGATGCACAGATGGCAGCGATATCTGCAGATGAAAGTACGTGCGTGGCACAGATGAAGTAATGGTCTACACCCTGCTTGGGAATGCCCTAAGGTTGAGAATGTAGACAGTGGGAAATCCACGTATGCCAGGATAACAGCTGATACCTCTTCGTATTCTTGAATCGACCGCAGAAAACGCTCGGCTAAACCAAAGTAAAGTGGGTACATCTGCTTAACTGCCCTTGGGCTTTTTTTTCTCGATGACATCTATAGGAAGAACGGCGACCTATATTTTTAAGCACTTTTCGCAAGGTGTAATTACCAGTACAGATCCCGGCTAACTTGGTAGTGTTGTCAGTCCAACAGCAACTCTCTCGAAACAACGCCAACATGTTTGACCAAACCTGGTTTGATGTCAGAAGCTAGGGAACCAAGTTATAACCACATATGTCTGCCGAAAAAAAATCACCGGCTTTACGTTGAAACGTGAAGACAAGCAAAGACTAAGGCCCCTCTCTGCATTCAAGCTGACACAGCACCTTTCATTTTCGGCTAGCATTAATGTGCTAGCATAAGTTAGCCGCGTCTGCTGATAAAGAGTGTAACCCGACTCTAGCTTACGTAGTTAGGCTTAGAAGAACATATGGAGAGAGGAGAAGAAAAATAAGTCCAGCGGTTCGCTTTGGAGGTCAATGTCAGGGAATTGGCTAACCTTGCAGTGTTGTCATCGCCTTCCTCTGATCCGGTCTTTCTTTCCCTTTCCCTGCAATCCGTTCTGTCTCAGTGAAGTGTGTGAAAAGGGCAGAGCAGTGGACACAGCACGCAGGATTTCGCTTGCCTTCCTGCCGACCTGTCAATGCTCGGAGCTAACGTTACGTAGCAAGTTGGCTAATTAACGTTTAGACTGTCATACTTTAAAAAAATAAAAGGAATAGTTGAAATTTATGAATGTGCTTCGGGCGCAATGTTTTAAGCGCACACGTACAAGCAACTGTGATCAGTGGTGTTTTTCGTTGCGGGTTTTATGCGATTACATATAACGCTAAAAATTAATGCTAGCAATCTTAGCGTGTTTAAGAGTGATGATTTCTTTTGCTCGACTTGCTGTCAACTCGGAAAATGCTGAACGGTTTGCTTTGCTTACTGAGCTCAAATCACATGCTTCTGAGACAGTTCCACATCGGGCAGGCTCTTTGCTCGTGGAAATGTGTACCTAAACGTAGCTAGAAAGCTAAGTAACGTGTGGCTGCATTGAAGTAGCTTTCCAGTTTTGAGAGCGAGAAATAAATTTTATCTTGGTTTGCAGTTGCACATACCGCGCTACATGGACAATCGGTTTCCACTCGAAGGGGAAAAACGACCTAAAGGCTGCATTAAAAAAAAAACAAATATAAAATCCTACAATAAAGCGCGCATTTCCGTTTTCCCAACAACTAGACAGAGCCCGACAATGGGGGAAGATATTGTTGAAATCGTTACCTTCTTCCGAGTCTCTCCCCCTGAAACTCCGATCATCGTCGTCATCCACGCTATCGAGTTCTTCTTCATCATTGTAATAATCCACCATGGGCGACAGCAAAGTCGAAGCCATTTATGTGCTCCGAAAAATGTAAACAAACACAAAATAAACAATCGATTTGTGTTTTGCAGCTTGCTTGGAAGAGCGCCTACAACTGGTAGGACCCCCGGGTGTCAAGCTGTCCAAGAATATGCCTGGGTAGAATTTCGATAATAAACTATTCACATTAAAACATTTAACCGCGTTTTTAATAGAACTAGCATTAAAAAAAATTAAAACAGTTGCCGCTAGTCAATAGCTACCAAGTTTTCTATGAGTGATTTTAAATATATGGTAAAACATGTAAACAGGCACATTTCCTATCACATTTGAGTAGTTAATAAGTTTCCTTTGTCAAGTATTAGCATCAGAAGGTGATTGGTGTTTCAAAATATTCAAATTGGAGTAATCCTTAAGGACAAAAATAGTGAGTTTTTAGTTAACAATCTTATTATTATAGCAAAGTATTATATTCATAAGTGCCGATATGCTAGATCCCCCCCCTTCATGGCCTGCTTTTAAAAACGAACTCTCTCTATTGCTTAAATCTCTGAAGCTAATAAATAAGTCCCAAGCAATGAAATTGCATAACATTTTTAGAAGAGTTTGATTTTTCTTAGCCCCTTATTTGAGTTATGAGTCATTTATGGAATCCTACTTTTAGAGATTTTATGATACCCTTGTCTCCTTTATTCTTTTCCTTGTTCTCTTTTTTTCTCTTTATATTTTGTGTTGTTTATTCATTTATTTATTTAATTATTTTTATATACTTATTTTCAGATATTATAGATTTGATTTTGATGTACCAACTGCTACGTGGTAATAATGTGTTTTAGTCTGGAAGAAAAAGGAGGTGTGATATGCCGTTCTGAATTATTCAATATTTCGCTTGTTTGTTTGAGTTTGTCATTGTTATTGTTCTAAATAAAGTTTTCAAAGCAAAAAAAAAAAAAAAGAAGGACAAT
>VUQR01000259.1:0-23118 GCA_015108515.1 Hemichromis elongatus | reverse complement strand
TATAAAAACCCCCCCCCCCCCCCCAAAAAAAACAAAAAAACCCAACAAAAAAACAAAAACAAAAAAATGCAAAACAAACAAATAAAAAACAAGACACACACACTTACACAAACACTCTCAGTGCTGCTTGGTCAGAGTTGGAGGGCAGCTAGTAAGTGATTGAGACATTTCAGGCTGTGGGGGCTGTGGCAGGCTAATCCGTGAAATGAAACTTGACTGGGAGGAGGGGTGAGAGGAGAGAACATGAAAAGATAAGACAGAGTGGGGGAGTGAGAGACAGAAAAAAAGAGTAAGAAGAAGAGGGAGAGTGACAAACCCCTGAGCTGTAAGGATGAGCAGACAGGCTGACAGTGGTGGGCTCACGATGTGTAAATCTGTGCTGCAGGTGAAGCTGAGGCCAGTAGAGTTTGGTATTTCTGAGTGCAGACAGAGTACACTCTGAGAAACAAAGAGACACCAGGGCAGATGACGTAGAACTGTTTCCAGGCCAGCCAAAGGAAGTTATCACTGGGTCTTCCTGTAGAAGGTGTTCGTAGTTCTGCACAGGTTATATTGGCTGTTACAAAAAATTTACAAAATGTAGCCGTTGGAAGTGAAGTTTCCGTCATTGCTACTCGATTCGAAATATAGCAAGGCCTAAGACAAAGCTCTTACTGTAGTGTGAATCTGAACAAGATGACAAAACAGAAAGGTCACACAGATCCAGGGCGAGGCTGATCTAATTTCCTTTTGCTTGTTGTCGCTGAAAAAAAATCATCACTTGCACCTGAGACCTGAAAGAGAGTGGCACGAGCAAAATGAGATGTTATCATGGCAGAATAAAAGATCCCTGAGGAGTGGTCTGGAGGAAGGTTGGGAAGTGTGTTTGCGTGCACATGTGTGTGGGTGTTTTAAGTGTGTGCATGTGTGTGTGCGTGCTGAGTCACACCCCCTCCTTTTGTGCGCAAGGAAGATTGAGAGTGTGGGTCGAGTGTCAGCGCCAAGGCTGAAGTCGAGTGGCGCTATTGGCAGTCACTCCTTTCCACTTCACCTGCCACAGGTGGCTCTTTCATCTTCCCAGCCCATAGCCTGGTTCTAATCTCGCCCGATAATCACGAATATAGATGTCTCAGTCGAGCTGTTGAATCTAATGGGCAGAAAAAAGAACAACAACCAAGTGCTGATTTAACAAGCTTGAACATTGTGATGGTCTGTAGGTTTTGTTAGTTAATGTCAGAAATTTAATGAATTGAAGCATCTCCTAAGAAAACACAACAGAATAAAGATGTTCCTTAAAACATTCATAAACAAAAAAAACAAGTTATACAATTTTTACTATGTCAGGAGGGATTTATTTATATCAACACCTGGACCATAAAACCCAACAGTCTGGAATGTGAGAGGATGAAAGCAGCTGTTTGGTATTCATTGTTTTACGCGATGAGCTAATGTTTTTGCTGTTATGTGAATATTTATGGGCAAATGGTCTGTGAATGCTGCAGAGGCAGTCGTTATTCTAGTATATCAATTTGAATTGTATGTGACAGTTACAGGGTGGTAATAACCCAGATTTAAATCTCATTAATAAACGTTGTGGGTGAGTCAGGCTGTAAAGTCTTTCTTGATAGACATTACGTTTATTGTGCTGCTGTTTATGTGATGTAGTTTTTCAAAGGAAACCCTGGAAAGCCACTGTCCACGGCTGGGATACTTTGAGTCTGAGTAGTAAACCATGCATCTGTCATTTCCACATCAGCAGCAGGTTTATGCTGTCACCAATAATCATTGCAAAGCATTAACTGGGGTGAGTCACCAGCTATGACTGTGTGTGCTACAGTTAATACAGCTGTACAGCTTTAGGCTGATTCAAATTTATAATACGAGAATTGTTTAATTATGAACACATTGACGACTTTAGAAAAAATCAGACTTCACAAAGTTAGTAGATTTTAACAATGGCAGGTGGTGAATAACTTTACAATTATACGCAGACTTATTTGCAGACTTATGCAGTCACAAAATCTTTGTGCAACTAGAGAAAAACGCACATTCTTCTGAATACTTTGAGATAAAACACTAATAGGTAGAACTTGTGATATTGCCATATTTATTCGATTGCTGAACAATGCAAAAGAAAGAGACTTAAAACACACCCACCACCCCACAAAATAAACAAGGAGAAAAACCCAGTGCTGTAATATGTGCTCATCTATTTGGATTGTGCTACTTTACAGAGTAAACAATGTTAATGAAATAATGAAATAAACGTGCAGTAGGTGTGGGCTTCTGCCCTGTAGTGAAGAAAAAAGGAAGACACAGAAATCTGTCAAACGATCCTCCGCTGCTTGGTTTCTCACTGACCTGACCTTCACTTCCTTTCATTATACCTGTATGACTTTTTCTACGTCTGAGTCTTATTATAATTGAGTGTCAGTGTTTGGCTCTGGAGCTGGAGCTGGCCATCCTCTGTTAGCTTTGTTATTTATTTATTTTTTCAGAGAACAATTAAAGTACATATCCAGAGAGTACACACACTTGACTGTCGCTGTCCTTGGCACTCACTTGCTTTCTTGGCGTCCACCTCTGACAGGACCTCCCTCTGCACCACAGAACCTGGTCTACAACATCAACCAGACCACAGTTAGCCTGGAGTGGAGCCCACCGGCCGACACCGGCGGTCGCAACGACGTCACCTACAGGGTTATATGTCGGCGCTGCAGCTGGGAACCCGAGGAGTGTGTTCCGTGTGGGCTAAATGTGGGATACTCTCCCGCTCAGTCAGGATTAGTGGACACTTACGTGACCGTTGTGGATCTGCTCGCTCACGCCAACTACACTTTTGAGGTGGAGGCTGTCAACGGGGTGTCTGACCTCAGCCGCACGCAGAGGCTGTTTGCTGCCGTTAGCATTGCTACTGGCCAAGCAGGTAAAGAATTCATTCTTTTGTTTTTTGTTTTTTTAATAATGCTCTTTTGCATTTAAACAACTGTGAACTGGGAGTTTTAATTGGTTAAAATTTTATGGAAATGCTGTGGATGAAAATGTGGATTAATTTGTTGTCTTTAAATAAGCTGTTCAATAGTATAAGAATCAACTCTTGAAGCAGAGGAAAAATCTACACTTATCAAGCATCATGCTTAAAATGTTGCATCTTGTTTGTTTAGTCTATTCACACGCAGAATAACAAGTAGAAACTCTGCTTGGAGCGAAACCCCGAAAAACAGTACGTTTGACATTGGTACAGTGACGATTGACAGTGTTCATTTTGAAAACCTCTCAAATGCAAACTACATTAATGATTCCCCATTAACATTAATGGGCCCAGTCTGATTTAATCCATAATATTTTCCAGTATGCGCATTACCAAGATTAATTTAATGTGTATATCAGCACTACAGTGGCAAACGCTATTAGCTTAGCAATGATGCTGACTCCCAGCGGTACCTAAAGAGCTAGTAGTGTCTTTGCAGCTCATTCTCAAGGGAATCAGCCGTAATTAAAATGCTGTGTTTTGTAGTGACAAACTCTTAAGCCTTTTTTATTCATTATTTTTATGGATCCACTCAACAAGATTCCTCTTTCATGCTCGAGCATCCATGAAACACAGTTGGCCCAAAAGACTGTAGTAATAAAAAAGAAGACTGCAAAGACAGTGTTGATGCTTTAGCTGCCAATATAACGTCTTTTTCTGGATAACTACACCTGCGCACTTCAGTTATGATCAGTTATGTCCTGCTGCTTTTAAATCACCCTCATTTTGGTCTTTAGGAATGCTGTCACTTCTTTCTTTGTAAATGCCTGCCTGCTGTTGTCTGCTACCAAAAGCAGAATATGCCCCGGTATACAAGCTGTGGGAGTGACAGTAAGAAAGATAGAGGTGATCAGCTGAATGCATGTGCCCGGGTTTGTCAAAGAGACCTAAGCTAGAATGTGCCAGGATGTTCAATGGCCAAGGACACGAGGACATCAGGAGGAGGATAATCACATGCTCCTTTGGACTTGCCCGTAATTATACGTGGCGTGTTGACAACACGCAATTACTCAGTTAACCTGGTGGAATATTAGGCCATTAGCTATTGTGAAAGAGAGCAGTGGTCTTTGCCAAGATCTTGTCATGTTCATAATTTTGAGTAAGTAGCAGCATTTAACATGCCTTAACTCTGTAAACACAGCATTTGGGCTATTTTTCTGGTTAATTTCTTGACCTTTTAATACCAAATGCTTTTTCTGCCTTTGTTTTATGGCTTGGTTTTGGAAAAGTCTCTGAAATTTCATTTCAACCATGACGTAATACTGAAACTCTTCTTTGAAACTCAGACTAATCAAATTCATTCAGGGTTAGCAGTTCTTCGTGGCAAGATGACTCTCTCTGTCTGTTCAATGGCAGGACAGCAGGACAGAATAATACCTTTAATATGAAGGCTGGAATTACAGAAGACTGAGCTGAAAAGAATAAATTAAGTGTGCAGAGAAAAAAAATCAGCACCGGTTTAATATGTTTTTCTTTCAATGACAGCATAAGTGAGTGATGTATTTAATAAGAAGTCGGTATTTGTCCAACATTATCTGTCCCCGGATGACTTTTTTTCCAAGAAGTATGCCAGAGTGATAGAATTTAACAATGACTGAGACAGAAGTTTGTTTGTGTCACGTGACTTCACATTACCATTGAAACCCAACTATTTAATTCTTGTCTGGCCATTTTGCAAAGATTGGTACAATAAAATCGTATTAGTTCTCTTAATTAGTATTAATCGAGGACACGAGTGAAGTTCATGTTGTTCATGTCAAAATTAGATATCTCTATGAGATTTATTGTCTCTGTGATGTGTAATGGAAGCTCTGTTTTTGCTTGATTTAAAGAAAGATGACAGACAAGCAGACGGTCGAAACTTGCATTAGATGAGCTCAGCAGTCAGCACTTGCTTTGACTGGACGGCTCTGTATAGATCTGATCGCTCCCATCTACTCTCTTCAGCAGATGTTAGCTCCTTTTTGCCAGACTCACAGTTCCACTGCTCTCTGGACTATTGGGGAAAGCTTGAGATGTCAGAACTTCCTAAAATAACTGGCAAGCAGACACGGCCACTTATTAGAGAGTAACTGTGATATTAGAGTCATTAGAGTCTGAATCATCATTCCGAGTCGACTAAACTTTAGAGAAGGACCATATCAATGAAAGAACCTTGAAAAGGGAGCGGCCCTCTCTCCATCCCTCCCATTGCCTCCTGCTAAATAATAATCAGCAAGCACATAGACTCGTAGCTAGGGACTGGGGGAATGAACAAGTCTGTGAATACAGATGGTGATCCATCTGATGAGGAATTCACACCTCCCGTAATTATACCAAAGGAAGTGTCTGGAGCAAGGCTGGAGCTACATAAGATTCTGAGTGCTTATTGTTCCCAGAAACCTAATTGCCTCTCAGATCTGTCTTAAATGAGTTTAAGTAGCGGCTGTAAGTTTGTAAGCTTGATTTCTTCAGCTCCGTCTTTGCAGTTTCAATAGGAATTCGTCAAGTTGAGGATTTTTTGCCATCGTTGCTGCCTGCTCTATGCTGAAAGTTAAGAGTGTGATTCAATCAGCACTCCATTGTGAGCTGACAGTGCTACACAGCCAACCTCAGAGGTCCTTCGTGCCTTAGCTTTCCTCGAGCACACTTGTAAACAAGGCCTTTTGTTCTACCAGCCACTTGTAAGTTGGCCCTGTTCATAGAATTACCATTAATATTTATTCAAGCGAGGTGTTCACATCTCTGAGCTAGAAAAATCACAGTAGAGAGGGGCACAGAAATAGGATTGAAAATTGGTTATGGGAACGGCTACAGGACCTGCGTTTGTGTGTACATGGTGCATACACCTGTTCAGCATAAGACCAGTGTAATGGGGTTTGGGTGCAATCAGTTACTTGTATAAACACTATAGAGTGGAAGGAAGAGCCCGTGGAAATTGATTTTAATGTCGAATGCTTGCCAGAAGCACAAAGCCTGTTACCCTTTTACAGAAGCTGTTACAATAGTGCTCTAAACTATTCACAGGTTTATTCATAGCAGGGAACAGGGAATGCTACTTAATGCTGTAATCTTGACTGCAGTCATTTTAACTAGAAATCCCTCAGTGCCATCGAATAAGAGACGTTTCAAATATCTGTTGCAGATACAGACATACATAACGATTAAGACATGGACATGTGTTATTTGGATGCTTGATTGTTTGCTTAGACATAAGTAGATCTTTGTAGGTCTACACAATATTTGGTGTTAATGTGTGTTTGTTTGTGTTTTGTTTTTTAGCTTACCTCCTTAATAGCCGTATGTCTTTACTTTGAAGTAAACTGCATTGACAGCAAAGTAACAGTTCACCTTTTCTGTATATGGGGGCCCAATAACCAGGTTGCAGCAGTTAATACATTAGTTTAAATGAATCAACACCTTCAAGTCATTCTGTCAAAATCCCTGAAGCACAGGCGGAGGATGAGGAGTGGCTTATCATTCAGCCAAAGACCTGGACAGAGTTTTAAGCCTGATTCTTAAGGCCTTTACAGACCAGAAGCCTAAAATCTGTGCAAGTATTTTGTGTGTTGAAAATATTTTTCCAGCTGCACCGTTCTTAATGCAGACATTTACACTAACGCCGTAATTTTACTGGACAGTAAAATAAACAGATCTACCCAATCAGATTAATGCATTTGGTACCAAGTGCACTTGTAACTCAAATTTGTGCATCAGTATTGAATGAGATTTCAGAATGAGATGGAAGTAGAGAAATAATCCTCTTTTACTTCAGACACAGCTAGGTGCTGCTCAGGTCAGCCAGCTCGGATGCAGTCCCATCAAGTTGAATCACATCCTTATACAGCAGTGGTTTGTTCTATGGCTTAATGGAAAGGTCAGCTTATTAGGGGGCTAATAATAATTTAAAAAATAAATTTAGAAAAAAAATCTGTTATTGTGTGGACATAGAAATTATATATGCCTTCTGAAAAATTTGCCCCAGAAGTGATCACACCTGTCCAGATAAAGACAAAGATGACCACTCAGAAAGCTTTTACATTGATTTTCCGACTTCTTTGTGTTTTCTCAATGAATAAAAACAAATTGGCGTACTAAGCAATGCCATTAATTCCATGTCAAAAATGGAATGAGGTGCAGGTGATGGGATTCCTGGTCTGTGCTCTCCTGGTTGTAGTTCTGGCAGCATAGAGAAGACTTGGCAGCTTTGGGACCAAGCATGAAAACATCTGGATGTTTTCTG
The DNA here is from genome assembly GCA_015108515.1 of Hemichromis elongatus. Taxonomy (NCBI): domain Eukaryota; kingdom Metazoa; phylum Chordata; class Actinopteri; order Cichliformes; family Cichlidae; genus Hemichromis; species Hemichromis elongatus. Next base: position 15,886 of record VUQR01000259.1, on the reverse strand, counting down.
CATTACCAACTAAATACAAACTAAATGGGAATGCTAGTGACTCTGCAGGGCACAGTTTGCACTGTTATGGCTTTGCAGCTGGGGACACTGCATGGGATTTGCGCTTCCAGTACAGAATCTATGATACACATACATGTAGGAGGAATTCATGGGTGAATGACCCTTTCTTAGGTCATTGTTTTTAGTTGTTTTAAACGTGCTTATTTTTTGTTTTGTAATCCATGATAATAATAATAATTATTATTGTTGTTTTTGCGGTTGCAGGTTGTTGCTCGAATGCCTTAAAGGAGCTTTGAGTTTGACTTTGAATTCCGAGAATATTGTGATCATCACTGCAAAACATCAGATGAGACTGACTCCTAGCAATTTTTTGTAGTTTACAACAATCACACTTTTCTCATGACATCAGAAGCTGGGTTATCTTATGCTTATTTTTAGCCATTCTTCGGTTCATTTGTTGTGCAACGCTGTGTGAATGTAGGATGATGTTATAGTCCCCCTCAAGTACAAACCTACTTAAACATTCAGAGAGAACAACAGGCTATTCCCTTTAGTACGGTCTCTCTGCACAAAAGGAAAAAGAAGAAAAATTGCAAAGTGGCACATAAGAATGTAAGCAAAGCATTTTACTTTGATCTGAAAGGACTTTGTGCCTTTGCTCTGCGTGAGAAGCAAATATTCCCATTTAGTTTGGCTATTTTCGTTAAAGTCTGATTCACCGTCCTCCAGCAGTTCAGAAAGGACGATAGCATTGTTTTTTTGGTTTTTTTTTTTTGCGTAGCTTGATAATTGTTTACAGCTACAACAGCGTGAATGCTTCGTGTGCAAGGAATTGATACTCAGTGGGAACCTATATGTCCATTTTATCGACATTCAGTCATCAGTAAACGGATATTGTTCAGCGCATTTGTGAAAGTAACACTTGGGGAACAATAAGAGCATTGATTTATCCCTTTTTGTGTTCTAATCTGCCATGGTGGCCTTAAACAGAAGGATTGATTGATTCTGAGGAGTCCCCACTGACCAGTGCCAGCCAGTGTAATTTTCTAGTTAAGCGGATCCCCCTTTGTAGCATTTGTCCTCGGTTTTACGTTACCTGGGAACCCATTCTTTTTAAACACGGCCACTGCCCCCACCCCTCACCATCAGGCATGCTTGCAGTAATTTGATGAGAGCCAGGCAAAGCAGTAAGATTCAACAGCTGCAATAAAACTGTGGTGGTCTCAGTGCAGCAGCTCAGAGCACTTAACCTGTAGCTTTTCTGTAAATGCCTCCCGATTTGTCTGTCACCCAATCCGTCAGCAATGAATAATTTTCATGGAAGGTGCACTTTAATTACTTTCCCATTTTAAATGGCATTATCGTGGCCTATCTAGGTAATTAATCTCACCAAGTATCCTGTTTCAGCCTTTTATTGCTGGCAGACGAGCTCCCTAAATCCCCCCCGAATCTGCTGTGCTTGAATGAGCCCTCCCTCACAGAAGCTGGCGTCGCCTCTTTCCCCTTCACTTGGTCCCTATCGGAACCGTTGGACAGTTCTTTCTTTCGGAGCAGGCAGCCTGTCAGAGCAACTGGCTGTTTCGCCACCTTGGAAAGGACACAAGCAGACACATCCATGCAGGGCTGCCGGAAAGAACAGACCACAGTCACAAAGGATTTAGTGGGCTGATTCAGTTTTATGTTGATATTCAGGATCCGTCAACAAATTGCATGAAAACTCCCAACAATGAATATACCTTTTTAACAAGTCTCATAAACCTTCCTTCTGTGTGCTACAGAATTTCACTGTTGTCTAAAACGAATAAAACCAAATCATGGCAACATCTTTCTACATTACCATGAATTCACAAACTGGCCTTGATATGGACTATGTCTCGTGTACACTGTCCTGCAGCTTTAGGTATCCAATGAATCACCAAATATAGATTATTCTGCAACCAAAAGTAGTCCCTGCAATGTTTTTCCTCTATCGGTAGTAGTCAACAGAGCAAGGCTAAAACATGGCTTCTGTGGGTTTTCTCATGGAATCAGCTGACCATATAAAAATCTATCTCTAGCTCAAGAGTCTCAGATTACTGGAGGTGAGACCCAGCATGCAGATAGTGGTTGTCTTTTAATGCTTTTTTTATTCAAAATTTCGCTCTAAGTAAGAAAAAGTCCTCCCAGTTAAAGTGGATGTTTTGGTTTGACAGCATCATTAGAGGAAAGGTCACCGAGAGTCTCAAATAGAGAGGCTTCATTCCTTGGGGAACATCAGCGAATTTTAGAGAAATGTTGACTTTTGGGGAGCAACCGGAACTTAAATGATAATGCTCGCAGCCATAGGTGTCCTGTTTTATTCCTGGATAATGCCCTATTATTCCAACATTTTGTGTTAGATAGAAAATAACACATACACACACACACATATATATATCAGTGAAGTCACAAAAATCCCAAAAGAACCATCTTTGATTTCACTCGTAATAGTAACGTTAGCAAAATGCTACATTGAAAGGAAATTTCAGTTTGGTTTTCTTTGACATGTTTGTTGTTTGTTGTTTGTTTCCATAGAAGCTCTGTCTGCTTTTCTGTCTAGTTGTGCTTTCTAATGCAGCATTATTAATTTGGTGCATTTGCAGGGAGAGATATGACTTCATCCTGAAAATCCTGATGTTTTGGGTTTAGCTGGGAATATGTGGAAGTTGAAAAGGGAGTGCTGATTCACATTCGTTTTCATCCTATAGGGTCCTTTCCCCTGGAGCAAACACAGAAACACCTTAAATTATTCAGACCTATGCAAGGCACCAGAAAGAGATTGAGGCAATGTTTATGTGTTTATTTTTTGGCAGTCTATCTGCTTTTACCTTCCACAGCTTTCAGTTAGACCCTCACCTTTCTGGAATCACTTCTTTTCTTCTCACAGATGCCGGCTGCTCTCATTTATCCGCTGAAACATTTGACAACTCTTTCTTGGCCACTAAACAACTTCCTGTGCACTCTCACTTATCAATATTTAGGGAGCATTACGTTTGTGCTATGTTTGTGTCTATGATATCTTAAACCCTTGTGCAAGCAAAGATTTATCTGGCTGCATAAAGCAGGAAGTTTGGACGTGGAAGAATGTCTGACTAGACTCGGCTGCACATTTATATTCTGGTGACGGGCTGGCCAAATGACAGAGCCCAAAGTTAAAGGTTGTGAATCCAAGTGGCAGAATATTCTCTTGAAGTGCCTTTAACGGTTAATCTGCTCTCTTGCTGTGGATAATTGAGGCAAAGTATTCAAAGTGTCAGCAAGGCTCAGATTGTTACGGTTGCTCTGTCAGTCGCTCTGTCTTTATGTCAAGCAAATCTAATCTTCTCATGGGAAAAGAAAGATTCTTTGGCTTTGTCTTTGCATGTGAGATGGGACTTTTGCAATATTTTTTGGTACTTCAATTGCATCAGCTGATAAAGGAAATTGATAATATGACCTTATTTGTGGGAAAACTATTGTGGTGTGTGTGTATATATATATATATATATATACACACACATACACACACACATCTGTATCATATGTATCAAAATTAAAAACATTAGAAACATTAATAAAAACTGAGGACTTTTAAATACTGAAAAAGACATTTGTTGTATGAATATGTTACTGTGAGGATGATAATATCCAGTTCACTTTTTGGGGGGATTAAAGTGAAAAGTGGGAGAACAAACAATTTAGTTCATTTAAACGAGCTTAAAGAAGTCCTTTTTTAACACCAATAAGAGCAACAGAAGTACGTTTCAGCCTGAATTTTCCAGATTAAGTCACCTCGGCCCTGTCTGTGCCACCTCCACCTCCTTGGTGACAGATCACGAGCAGAGTATTCTCTCTGTGAAATTACAGACCTGAGGGGCAGCTGATGAGAAATGTCACTGTCGACAAAAATGGAACTCTAATATATTCCATCACAGGTTTGTTGGACACTTATTAATGTCTCTCGGTGAGTGCTACTAATTAAGGCAGTCAGTCTGGTGCAGCAGATGAAGCGTGGGACAAATAACAGTGTGACCTGAGAACAAAAGAGCTGTGATGAGACTATACATATTTAGCAGAGCTATGAAGCACCCAGAGCACAAAGTGTTCAAGTTGACAAAAAAGCCTTTTGCTGTGGTGGAGCAACACACCTGATATTCATAATCTGTCTTAAAACGTCGGTCTTTGATAGATGTTTTCATTTTTTTACAACCATCATTGTTTTTGCTCTCATATTAATTTATAAAAGAGTTTTATTGCTACCACATGTTACTGTTATTTTCTTTATTGGGATGATATTTGGCTGTTTAATGTGGTTTCAAATCTGAGATGTCGACACATCGGAATTAAAGAAAAAAAGGGAAGTTCACCGAAATTCACTTTCAGACAATGCTGGCTGTTTGCTGCTGTGTGCAACCCCCCCTTGGCCAAAGTACTTTGAATCGTTCTACGTCTCCACTTTATCAGAGCTATAGAAAGTTACAGATACTGGAAGTTTTAACATTACAGTCTAAAACAATATTTGAAATGAATTCTGATAACATGTTAAACATTGAAGCAAAGCCGAATTCTGTCAGGTGTGTTGATTCACTGCTTTCTTTCTCTTTGTGTTTATAGTGAAGCACATAACTTTAGTGTTTACCCCGCGGCCACATGCGGCAATCAATCCGTAGCTCACTCTAGGCTGAATCAACCTATGATTGAGGCTTTATAGACTAAACAGTTCATCAAGTAATCAGGAAAGAATTTGATTGGTTACTGGCAATGGCAAGGCCAACCAGTTTTAAAATCGTAAACTGGAGTTTCTATATTTAAAGCGTCTGTGTTTTCGAGTGCTGATCAGCCAGTGAAGGCAGCCTGCTTTGACTGTGGAATGCAGCTGCCCTCTGTTTAGTGCCCGTGGGTTGCCGTAATGCTTCGGTAACCTCCCAACTTTCCATCTTTGTCTTTCTTTATCTACTCGCTTGCTTGCACTCTGTCTGTTCTCTCATATGCATTCTTGCTGAAGTGCAGGAACCTATCGCACACACGCCCAGTCAGTGTGCACCTGTGACTCCCCGAGCCTCTCTTTATATGGAGCACATGCTCAGGAATGTCACAGCCCTGGCTGCAAATGGCTTCGGCACTTTGCGATAGAGCCATTTGAGTGTTTCATTTCCTGCCGAAGGAGTTAAAAGAACTTGCAAGGGTAATAAAAGCCAAGTGGGATTGCATGCCGTAGGTGCCCGTAGCAGAGACTTCTCCCTACTGGACAAACACACAGCGGCAATCTTTCATCAACAGCTAAACTTTGATCATAATATCGTTTTATTTTGCATAGAAAGGGTTTGTGGTGTAGAAAGCATTAGTGCATTCATTGGGGAGGGCTTATTTTATTTTTTTCTTGGGTTTTTGAGCATTTACAACCTCTTTTATCTCATTCTTTTGATTTTCTACTGTCCATTATCCTCCTGCCAGGCTGGCGGAAGAAGATGGAACATTTAGCACCTGAAGTGATGTATTTTTATCAAGACCTGTTATTGACCAAAACACATAGTTTGTAGTTTGTTTTGCTTACTTTGAAATAGCTTCAAAGTAAATAAATTATCACCTACAGGAATCACAGCTGTGGCAGGGAAACAAGAACCTCCAGTAAACATCTCAGTGTTTTGGGCTCCAGAGCAAAAATAGAGAATCCACTTTTAGGGCCTTCAGGACTTTGAGTTGTTTAGTTGAAAATATTTTTAAATTTTCTTTTGAAGTATGGCGTCACAGTAATAATCCAGCTATAGAGTATTCTGGAACATTTCTGAATATGTTAAAAATACATGTTATATGAACAGCTGAAGAATAACACATCACTGAAACAATGAATGAGACAAAGGGACAGGAATGAAGAGTGGAGCAGATGTGCATAGGTCACTCCTTTGGGTGCTGTAAGTAGTGAAGATAACCTTTGTGGAATCAGTTGATATTATTTTGAGTTGCTGGGCATTTATATTTGTGTTGAAGGGCGTCAACATGTTTGTTTTTGCTTCTTTCATAAGGTCTATGAAATAGTTTGCGGTTGCGGCGCTGGCAGAGGTCCGCATTGTGTAACACAGTCGTGCATTGTGGTTGCATGGTGGGTGTGTGAGGATTTTTTGGGGGGTCTGTGAGCATTACTCACTGGTGCTTTGTGAGATAAAAAAGAATGGTGGGAGACTGACAGCTCGGCTTTTTTCCGTCTTTCATTGTCTCATCAGCATACTGTCTCCTGCAGTGAGGAAAACTAATTATGTCTTCAACCCCTGCTTCACCCCCCCTCCCCTTTTATTCAGATCATCACACTTGGAAATCATAATGAGTTTGTGTCAGACCACTTTGCCTTTTAGAAAGGAAGAGGGGGAAAATTCCAAAAAGTCCATTTGCCTTCGCTCAAACAAGCTGCCGGCAATTACAGGCAACCTTTCAACCCTCCGAAGCTGTCGTCTCGAATTCTTTCAGGCCCTGACCAAAAACTTGTGGACCTGCACACCTGCCAGCTTCCTCATCTGTGCTCGTACGCCTTTAAACCAGAGCTGTACCGAAACCTTTTTGTTATCAAAGCAGAGGAAGTGTGTGACAGCCATCTGGTAGGCTGCATTTAATTATTTATATAAAACAACAGCAAAAAGAGATTTGAAAGGACGCTGGCGGTCTCCATGGAGCTCGGGCTTCACATCTGGGCTATGGGAAGTTAGTGGGGGCAAGAGGGATGTTGTGACGAGATAGCGTGTCCAACAGCTTCCCAGTGCCTTTGTCTCAGATGATTTCCTACTTCCTTGGACGGAGAGTTTGTGAGACGTGTTTGGGTCTGACTGAGACAGAAGTCATAGTGCTGGGAGAAAATAATTGCTCGTTCAACCTTGTGATTTCAGAGATTGAAACAGATCAGTCACCTTCAGAGAAACAGCACACGGGCAGGTGTTTAGGCAATATTTCTGAGAAGCAGAATATTTGCTTATAAAAGATTTGGATATTTTCCCAGGGCTGCGTCTTTACCATTTGTAATACAGTGAGTCATTTTATTGGCTCTTTTCTTTTAACCCGCTTTTTTACTTTTACCTCATTTAATGTATTCCTATCTTCCCACCACAAGTAATTTGGTGTGTAGTTTAATGATCTATTAAGGCTATAATGAGTATAGAAATAGATGTTTGCTGTTCTTGGATTTCTTCCCATATAATTGAACACTGGAGCAGGATGATGAGTCTAGAAACCCCTCTCGCATCTTTTGTTGATCATAATTTGTTTTTTTTTTTAGGGTTTATGTTCGAGATTACTGAAGCATTTTCTTGTGTAATTGTCTCATTGGCTATTTATTTTTAAGGATAAGAAAAATAGAGCACTAAATAAAAAGGGACGAGGGCAGCCAGACCTGTTTTTAACCATGTTAAACCTTCAGAAGTATATTTATCCTTTAATGAAGATTTATTTAGGGGTGGAACAGTGTAAGCATTCGTCAGTGCAAGACATTCAGTGTGGCAGACTTTTTCTTGGTTCGCTACACCCTCTGAAGCAAATAATTACTGTCAAGTAAGCCCAATACACTCTAATTAGGCCAATTTCTTAGCACTTGTAGAACACAGTAGAGCTGCAGTTATTAGTTAATGAACAGATTAGTCAATCGACAGAAAATAATTAGGCAATAAATTGAAAAATTGATTCATTGTCATCAAGTCCTTTTTTCTAAATCGGCAAAATGCAATCATCTGCTATTTTCTTTTGAGTTCATAGTAAACTGAATTTGTTTGGCTTTTTGCCTCAAAATTGTACAGAAGAGCAAAATAAAGACATTCCTGCCATTATTCAGAAAGAAAATCACTGATAAATGTATATTAGAAAGCCCAGTGTTTTTACTTGTCTTTTCTTGCTCCTGCCAATTAAAGTAAATTACTGTCACTGTTTCTGGTGAAACAACAACGGCCTGTGAAAAATGAAGTGTTACCCATTCTGTTAGCACGCGCTCCAACACGGGATGATAAATCCCCAGAACATAAATGTTGAATAGTATCACAAAACTTATTATGTAGCATTTTTATTTCCTTTTTATTGTTATATCTTCTTTTAGTCATATTGACATGCCAAAAATGACTTGTTTAGGGTTTTTTTTAAGATGTTTTGGATGCACCCTTTCAACAATAATACCCACATGCCTCGAGAGCCCGCCTGGCGGAAAGCTATCTTTATGTTGCATGTACACTCTCAGGAAGCAAGAAGCCACGTTCTATTTGCTGTCATCAAGTAGTAAAGATGGAGAAGAGCTATTCTTCTGTGACAACTGTGTGCTGAAGTGTATTCTCAGAAGAAAGATTACATCTAAATGAAAGTTCGAAGAGCCCGTATCCTCAGAGACTGAGCTAATTAAATTTGTAAATTCCTCCCAAATCATCTCCCTATCACACTGGTAACTCGATGCTGCCAAAAAGTGTGTCACAATGTGTTAAGACCAGTATACTGGCAGAAGATATTTAGATGAGAGATGAAATTAACGGCCTGCAGAGACCCCTGTGTTTTCAGCAGGTTTGGCTTTTATAAAACTACTCCTTAAGAAGAGAGATACTCGCTTATTAATGTCACGGCATTATTTGATTTAGCCTGCTTTGCAAAATTAAATTACATCGAGCTTGTGAGATTCAGTGATTTAATGCATTGAGTTGATGTATTTCAGCTCTATGGGGTTGTTAATCTGACATATTACAGATAACATCCTCTGCTTTCTAGCTGAAATTAAATCGCTGTTGATAACATGAGATGAATTCAGTCTGGAAGCCCTGAAAGTGTACAGCACCTGACAGCCACTGTAGACAAGTGCAAGCACCCCACGTACTGAGCAAGTACATGCACGGTGTGCTGCTGTAGGGGAAGACTTATTCCCAACACTGCTAACACAGTTTTTTTTTGGCCACCTTAAGCTAGCTAAAGGTGGCTCACTTTTAATTGTATGAATGCGATGGCATCTATTTTGGAATAACTCATTAACTCCCCAATTAACTGTGGACAGCGTGGGTTGAGGATCCGTAAGTAAACATACCGGATGTCTGACACAAAGAGGCAAAAGCCTTTGCAGTCTCTCATTGTCCCAGGAGTAATTGGGTTGGGGGTCTGGGAGAAGCTCAGCACCCTGAAAAGCAAACTCTCACCAGACCCTCCCACTGAGTCTTAAGCCTCGTCTCCCTGGCCTCCTATCACACAGAAATCACCAATTACAGTAATGGCAAATCCAGCAGCCGTTACACAAAAGCTGACAATGATGTGACACCTTGCTGGCCTTAATCAACATGTCGGGCTTCATCTCTCAATTTGCACAGCCTCTGCCACTTGCTTTGGTATGTGACTTTAAGCTGCTTTGGCCAAATTTAACACGGCCCTATTATCGCCTTTGGACTTTGTTAAGAGAGAAACGGCCCTAAAGACGGTTTCACTTTGTGTATTCACAGCTGTTAACTCTGATTGTCTAAGTGTGCTATGAAAAACTTTATTTTTCTTTTCACACTTTTGTTCCTAAGTTAGCTGCCATTATTATAAGTAGTGGTAATATTGTTGGGCTGATTTTAAGGTATGTTAAGGATTACGGTAGTTTAGGGTGATTGAAGTCTAGTGTAATGTAATTCATAACATTTCAGGGTGAAAACATGGTTCAAATAGAACATTCATACATGCATATCAATTAAATTGTCCACGATTGTTAAACTCATTATTTCTGTTGGTGAGTAACTGGTCAAAGAAAGAAAGTAGGGAGGGTTATGAATTTGACCAGGAAGTGATAGACTTATTTTTTACATATTGCAGTCTGAGCACCGATAGTCCACATTTACAGCAAGATTCATTCAGCCCTCTCATAGCTTTATTAATGCAGGCTGAGGCAGATTGGCATCTCTGCAGTTGCTGAAAGCACTAAACCATCTTCCATCACTTCGGCAGACTGGCTGATGTACGACTTATTGTACAAGGCCACGGGATAAAACGGCATACTGTATGAGCTGTGGTGTGTGCCTGTGTGTTTGTGCTCTACACTGCCGGTGGTCCTTCTCTAGCAGGGAATCTGCATCACAAACAGCAAGCATGCAGCACCCCCACTCCCATCGCCCCCACCGCCCCCTGCTGCTGCTTTCTGAGTTTCAATCCACACGTCTCCACTAAGCTACGGCGCAGCTCAGCCGCCCCATATAGATATAAATGATCTCACCATTTATTTTTGAGTTTAATAGTGAGGGATTAAGGCAATTCAGGCAGATTACAAAGCTGGGCCAGCTTCTTTAATTGTCTCTGTGTGACTAATAGGAGTTGTATTAGGCCGGGCATTTTGAGAGACAACACAGTGAGTTCATGGAATTGACTGCTGATTATTTCCATGTGGAGGCTGAGATATGTATGTGACCAGAGCATGTTTTTTTTTAAACGGGGACAGATTAAGAGATAACTTCCTTTTTCTTCTGTGCATAGATCTGCGCTGACAGCTTCTCTTTACCCTGTACCTGTTTTTTCCCCCCTTTCAACTAAATCAGAAATAAGATTACCAGCAAGAGAAAGAAAGCAGTGAGGGTGCAGACTGAGCTCTTTTTTTTCTTTGTGTCTGGCCAATCTTCAAACCTTAATCAGTGCGCCGACTTCAAGGAGGTACAGTGCTTTCCACGCAGACTTCTCCGCCCAGTGGGGAGAGCAATTTGTCTGCTCTCAGTTTTTATGTGGCCATTCCCTGCTTCTATCATCTTAAGCAGCTGAGCTTACCACAAAGCCACGGAACGGCCAAATTGAGAAAACATTATACAGCTAATAGAGCTGTTGGAAAAACTACCTCGCTGGATTGCTTAATGCCATGAGGTGCCACCTTGAGTGCACTGGGAGCATTATGTTGCTTAGCTCATAGCAGTGTTTTGAAGTCCTTTTCAATATCACTGTTATTTTCTCCCCAGCTTCACTGATGATCTCTGACATCCCATTAGAGTTTCTGTTATTTGTATTACCCTCACTGAGAAATTGTGGTGGAAATTGTGAATTAAATTTCTGTAACCATCCAAAGAAATAGAGAGTCATTATCAAGTCCAATATACAGTTGTCAGCGAACAGGGAGACTTTGCTTGAAGGAGAAAGTACAAACTATGAGATTGTTTCCCAAGATACATTTTCAAGGCTAATTATCTTGCAATAATGACATCATTAAAATGATGGGAAGCCAGGGCTCAGGCTGTTGAAGAATGGCACTTTGCTCACACAATACTCACTGATACTTCCATGCACAAGAGCTTTAATCTGCTGAAACCGTATCATTAAACAGATTATGACTGAGAAAAAAAACAGATTTCTAAATTTTGACAATAGAAAATATTTACCATGTTTTGTTTTTTTGGACATGACTCAGACAAGTAGTTCCCTTCACTTCCCAGACTTTGTGACAGCTCACTGAGAGCTTGTGAGAACTTTTTTTGTTGTCAGCTGCAGGTTTTGTGCTCAGGTGGAAAGAAAGAGTCGAGACAAGGTAAGAGTCACGACCGCGACTGAGAAGTGACTGAAAGATTCCCGTCTTCTTTTTTGGCTGCAGAGACTGGCATCCAATGTCTATTCTGTTGTAGAATAGTGAAACGGTTATTTGTTAATATGCACACTAGACCACACTAGATCGTTTTGTGTTTGAATAATAAAATAAAAAATTTTAAGTTGAGAAAACAACCCTAGTTTGAGTATTAGTTTATTCTAAATAAACAGTCTTAATTTGAAATTTTCTGCTAATTGAAAAAACATCACTCCCTTCATGCTTCTTCCTCTTCTGTAGAGCTAGCTGGATGCTGGCGGGGCACAGCGTACAGAAACCTGCACTCCTTCCGGCTCATTTAAATCCTGAGTATAAATGAAAATGCTGTAAATGATATCGTTGAACCAAAAGTATCAAACCTGAAAATGTAAGGAGAAGAAATTACAGACATTTGTTTGAAAAATGTAGGGAGTAAAAGTAGAAAATGTCAGAAAAATAGACACTCAAGTACAGATAGCTGAAAATTCCACTTAAGTACATTGACAAAGTATTTGTACTTTGTTACTTCCCACCTCTGCACATCGTCGTTATCAGACATATCTTTGATTGACAGCAATGAATTTTCATTGGTGATGTCAGTAAGTGTGAGCTTGATCGATATGTTGGTGCACTATACAGGATTACTTTTATACATGTCTGAATTGATGGTGGACAATTCATATAAGTAAGCTTTGTGTAGTTCAGACTATATTAAGTACACTTCACACTGAGGGGTCCAAGGAACAGTTGTGATATTCACACCATCAGGCAGTGATTTAGGAAGAGCTTGATTTACTTTTGCTTTTCATTCCATTGGTGAAGCACACGTTTCCAGTATTTGTAGATCTTGTTTATTTATTATGAGAAGCCAAAATTGTGATTGTGATTAAAATTTGAGTTACTCAGCCCACCCCAACGTTATGATGTTGATCTGTCACACGTTGTTGGACTAAAGCAAGCGCAATACGCAGCTACTTAATGCAAGCATTTAGTGTTGGGATCATTTCTCATATGTAGTAACAATAATCCTATGGGATTAAAAAAGCTTTTTACGTGTTACTATTGGCAAAGAACTCAAATAAAACAGATTTTTAAAACACACTTCACTGGTTATACCTGCATGGTTAGCGGTTAGGGTTTTTCTCAGTTTTTACAAACAACTACAGAATAAAAAAAAAATTGCCTATAAGGAATTTGTATTGTATAGTTTGCAATTTATCAAAATAGTCGGGGCCTTCATTCTCTCCTGCACATAAGGCTGATGTAGATGGGACAAAGGACAGTGGCCATGCCTTTGAAAGGCAAAGACAGAGAAGCTGGGGGCAGATCTGTGCCCGGTCAGCTGGGCAACCTGAGAGCTGGCTTTGTTTCTACGAGCAGCCGATCACTCAGCGCAGTTTTGGTTGAAAGCTGTTCAAATGTTCAGGGTAGAGGTCTGCGTGGGAATATTCAGCTCTTCTTAGACTCTTTTAGTACCACAAACGGCTTTAACATGACACTTGATAATAAATCATAGTTATGAATTCGATTAAAACCAACTTTGAAATTGTTTCAAAAGCCCAAAAACACACACCCATGTATAGTGTCTGTCTCTGTTCTTAGAAGTCATCAATCATAATGAATTAGCTGTCTCCATAAGCTAACATAAAATGTAAAATAAAAGCTGCTCAGGAGGTCAGCCATGGAAAAGTTGCACTTGAGCCATCGGTTCAAAAATGCCTCTTCCTGGACAAATATACTTGGCGTGCGTTTTTGTTGAGCATAAAGTGACACGCCCAGCCGTAACCATTCGTGCGCTGCCGTCTGGTTCCCTTAACATCCTGTCATTTGCTTTTTGTCTGAGTATAAAGAAGACATCAAGTGAGCTCATAGCAGACAGTTGAGTGATAGAACAGCTCATCCTGATGACAGACACAAAAAGCCAGTCCCTAAAACTGTAGTCAACTGCTAAGTAGGCTTTTGTGCAATCTTATTTTTTTTCTTTCTCCCACATGCTGTCTGGCTGGAGGCCTGCGTAGAGTGTCTGGCCCGGGGGTTACTCATCACCAGCGTAGCTGCCAGCATCAGGCCGTCCCCCTGATTACAGGGCTGCTGCTGACTCAGTTGGGTGTTCCAGTCTTATCCCTTATCACTAGGTGCATTTGCGCAGGCTTTGCACCACTCGGTTTCCTTTAGATGCACTTGCTTGACTGAAACTGCGTGTGCAGGCAAATGAGTTCTGTTTTTTCCACGTAAGGTTGTTGCCATCCAGGTTCTGGTTGCTCACACAGAATTAGGTGATGCTACACAGACACGAAAGACATAGATTGAATTGGATTACATTAATATTAAAAATTTCATATCAAATGCACATACTGGCATATTAAATGTGGCACCTATGCAGTAATAACATCAGACACAAGGTAGTTCTAAAATAGAGACATCAGCGACATGGGCATCAGGAGTCACTGCATCATTAAAGATGTCAGTTTCTGCTAATTTGTTATCATTTAAGATCAACTTTTATTTCCCCTTAAGGCTTTGGCTCCACATTGACTGGCTAATTCAAAAATATTCCATATCCTTGTGAGCACAGTGTGTGAAATGGAATACATACTTTGGAGGGTTCCATATATGGATCAGTATGTATATGTAAATTCACTAGTTGGGTCCACGTCCTTGTTTTAGGTTTGACAGATAAAGGCGAACGCCTTAAACATGAATTGCGCTGCGGTTTGGGGAAGGCCTCTGCGGGGACAGATCCCCATGTGCTAATAAAAAGGGAAGAAGTGAATGGACTGAAAAAAGGGAGGGAGGGTGGGGCACGAAAACGAGAAGGAACAGGGGAAAGAACAGGAAATTCAGGTCATTTATCTCCAACATATTGATAATATATGTATACATCAGCATGTATTGAATAATCTAATCCTATTTTTACCTTGACATGAAAAAGAAACTAAAGAAAAAGCTGCAGAGCTTTGCACCTTTTACATATTTTACATAGTTTGTGTAGTTTGAAGAACTTATATATATATTATATTTTTGTATTTTTTGTATTTTTCCAGGCTGTACTGTAATATTCATATTCATTCATTATTCATTCATTTGGTTTGTATTTTATGATTATTAATTATTATTATTTTCTCTCCTTGCAATCGAAACCATCTTAGCTTATCAGCAAGACATGACAACAGTGGTGATCGTCGCGCTTCACTTCACTCCGTCTATGGTGACTTCACAGTTGTGTTGCTGTCGTTTGATACCCTTTAACATTTTCTTAACAAAACATCTGTGGGCAGTCCGCCTCAGCTTTGCGTGACAGTTTGTCCTCGTATAGCTACATCTCTCTCTCTCTCTCTCTCTCTCTCTCTCTCTGCTGTGTGGATTGAGTGAGCAATGGCAGTTTCATGTTTTTCAAAGCTGGAACCAGTGGTTAGATTTTTGGGAGGAGTGCACATAGTCACGTTTAGGACAGTGTGGGATGAGCAGCTGATCCCAGATGAGGACTTGATGCACGTCATGCTCCTGCTTTCTCATCACTGTGCGTTTTAAATTAAAGGCAAAAAGCCTGAAAATATAAACTAAAAGCATCAATATTTAATGTTTACTGAACAACACTTAATAATTTAGAAAGATAAGTCTCAAAACTAGATGTGTCATAGTTACTTTGGTTGACAACCTAAAACATTCAGTTAAATAGAGATTTTCCAGATATCTTCTTTATCATTGTAGACAACTTTACATCCAAACTGGAATATTTTTTATCATTGAGATATTCAAAGGGAATTTGAAACATTTGTAGAAGATTTACAGCAGAGCTTGAGCTGAGGGGTTGATGGAGTTGAAAAATTTAGAATTTCCCTATTTTTTTCTGTTTGTCCTGGTTGGGTTTTTTTCACGATGAAGGCGGTCCCCTTTGAATGACACGCATTAGCACTCATGTAGATTTGTTCCACTTGCTGTGCTACACATTGCTTTCTGTATTTTTACAAAATGAAATATCCAAACAGAAGCCCAGTGCTGAAATAGCCAGACATAAAATATGTGTCTGTCACTTCCTGTCGTGGAGTGCTGAACTTAAGGTGCTTGGTAACCCAATGACAGCACTAGGGGAGCACAAATACTCCCTGAGTCGCTGTCCTTAGCAGGGCGAGCAGGATCATTTTCATTTCTATTGCACTGCATGCGGATTTAACTGTGTGGTGTCTTGGGGAACTGCAGACCTGGGCTAGCTCCACTGCCAATCAGCAGTGTGTAGGGCGAGAGAGCGCTGTATAAAAATTACAGAGGCGGCTGGAGGGGCCTTGGATGTGATTTCCCTCGGATGGTGCCTGTCCAAGACTGTGATTAAAGAGCATATGAGCACTGATTAATATGATCATCTTCCTAATGACAGATGTA
>VUQR01000255.1:36311-80831 GCA_015108515.1 Hemichromis elongatus | reverse complement strand
CACCCGACACAGGAACAGTTTCTTTCCCCTCGCCATCTCCCTTCTAAACAGTTGATCTGTCACACTGCTCCCACTGCCAGACTGCAACTGTATGCAGTATACAGACACGTGTCTGTATGTATATGTATATATGTATATATAGACGTGTGTGTGTGTGTGCGTGTGTGTGTGAGTGGGTGTGAGAGATATATTGCTGTGCTTGAGAGCCACCATCTACCGGAACCAAATTCCTTGTATTTGTCTGCACATATACTTGGCCAATAAACACGATTCTGATTCTGAATGCCTAGACCTGTACAAGATCAACAGGACCCTGAGAACCTTCATCAGGAACTCAATGAGGATGTAGCGTACAACACTAGAGGCCAACTTTAAGCCTGTGGCACAAATCACCATCAAGTGCGGGATCTACCAAGGAGATGCTCTGTCCCCACTGCTGTTCTGCATAGGCCTGAACCCCCTCAGTGAGATCATAGACAAGACTGGCTACGGATACCGACTACGGAATGGAGCAGTTATCAGTCACCTCCTGTACATGGATGACATCAAGCTGTATGCCAAGCGTGATCAAGACATCGATTCACTGATCCATACCACCAGGATATACAGCAATGACATCGGAATGTCATTTGTACTGGAGAAATGTGGGATCATAACAAAGAGAGGGAAGGTAGTCAGAACTGAGGGGATCGAACTACCAGAAGGCAACATTGCAGAGATTGTGGACAGCTACAAGTACTTGGGGATCCCACAGGCAAATGGGAACCATGAGGAGGCCCCTGGGAAAGCTGCAGCCACCAAGTACCTGCAGAGGGTCAGGCAAGTCCTGAGAAGTCAGCTGAACAGTAAGAACAAGATCCGGGCTATCAACACCTACGCCCTGCCTGTGATCAGGTACCCTGCTGGGATAATAAGCTGGCCAAAGGAGGGAGGGGTAGATATCCATCTATGGAGTACTGATGCACCTAGTTATCGTACTGTTCACCAAAGGCTTTGTTGACATCTAGAAGAATCAGAATTGAATCGACCCTCTCCTTTGTGGTGCGATTGGTCTTCTGGTATCAAGAGGTAAAACTAGGGTATATTATAATTCACCGTCTCCACCTGTAGTATCAGAAGGGCATTCACATTTGCGCCTTAATGGTGATCAGAAAACACACAGGAAAAAGAGGCAGAGTTCTTATCCAAGAAAGAAAATCACCTGATGTTAAGCTATCACTATAATTTCTACAGAATTACTTTCAATATATAAACATGCTTCACTGCTTCACATGGATGCATTAAAATTAAGATAGGATCATTTATTTGTCAAGCATACCTTACCAAAGCCTACTTGTTCTCTCTCCACCATCACCAGATATTACAGGTGCCCCTGTTCTGCTCTCTCCCTCTCCTTCTCTCGCGCTTTCTCACTCCAGCTCTGAAAGCACATTAATCATAGCAGTCTCCCACATGTTTTCACCTCTACCTCCTCCCCGCCCCTTTTCTCCTACTCCTCCGGTTCTCTTCCTCTGGTGCTGGAGGCAAGTGGGTCACCGGCAACTGGAGGACTGTTTTCACTCTGGCTGAGAAAGACAGAGATAGGGGAGGTGAAGGCTGCAGGAGCAAAACAGAGATGCAGATTTGCTTCTTTTATTAGAACATGGTCAGAGTGGTTTCCGCCAGAAGCCACGAGATTCAAACCAAGTTGACTTCGTGTCAGTCTGACTGAAATTTCACCCTCCAGTCTTTAAATGTGTAAATGGATGATTCATCACCATCAGTATCAAAATGAAACATCTACCTCGGAATGGGCCATATTTCACATAATACAAACTTAGTATTACTACCAGAAATGTGTCTCTTCAGTAATGAAAAATCTACAGAGCACTGATCAGTGTAGAAGAGCACAATAGCAGTCATAGATGTCGCACTGAGAAAACCTGGTTCTCAGTGTGGTCCACCCATTCACATATCTGGCACTGTGACTTAAACAGGACACCACGGTGTAAAAGATGAGATCCTGTCACAAAAGGGAAGAAAGGGAGAATTCTCCATGAATATTTATGAGGCTGAAGACAGGCCTTCCAGCCAATAAATTAGCCTCAGTATTGTATTCCACAGCTGAAATAACTCCAATAGAATAGAGAAAATGGGCCAAATTCATGAACAATGACACATATAAGGACAAGATACAGAACCCACCTCTCTCATCTGTCCCTTCATGGTTATCTCAGATAATACCAAAGTACAACCCAGTTACATAAAAGGGTTGTTCTACACCTTAACAGACTTTGCCATCTAGTGGCCCTATGTTCACATTACACTTTGCAGAGATTCAACTAGAAGGAAAATATTCTAGACTTTGGTCCATGTTTACAAGATTGTCTCCTGTTCACTGCAGATCTGGTGTGACTGTGGAGAGCATTCGAGCAGAGTGAAGTCATTGTACCCATGAGAAGATGGGTACACTGCAGCAGTAAAGGGAAGCACTGTCCCCCCCCCTACAGCATTACTCAACCAGCAGCAGCCTGACTCCTAATACAGTATATGATGGATTTTTGCTTTCATGCCGATTCAGCCATCTCTACGTCACTGCAGAAATCAAGACTCATCAGACCAGGTAACATTTTTCCAAACTTCTGCTGTCCAGTTTTGCTGGGCCCATGTCATGTGAACTGTACCTTAGCATCCTGCAGGAGAGGCACCCAGAGTCGTCTGCTGCGGCTGCAGCAGCTCATCAGTATGGTACCTTGGGAATATTGAGTGGTTGTTTGAGATCCTCTGTAAACCCTACAGATAGTTATGTGGGAAAATTCCAAAACATGAACAGTTTCAAATACTCAGACCAACCCATCTGGCACCAAATCATGCCTGAACAACCAACAACCTTTCAAAGGGCTCTTATATGCCTTTTTCTCCTCACTCTGATCCAAAGTTCAAACTTCAGCAGGTCATTTATCTACTTGCCAAGATGCTTTGATTTACTGCTGTGTGATTGGCTGATTTTATGTGTTTTCATGAGCAGCTGAACAGGTCTACATAGAGTCCGAATATTTTAATTCTTTTTAGACATATTTTCAGTGATTTTATGCGTTTTAGTTGAGCTAATTAGTACATAACTATAGTTATAACTTTAGTTTGAGATCATTTCAAATTACAGTCCTTTCATTGCAGTTTATACTGCACATAGTACAATGTTAGAGACAGGACCACAGCAATCAGGCGATACGATGAGCAAGCGTTTGGCAACAGTAAGCAATACCAACCTCCAGAGGTGAAAAATGAATTCAACACTAAAGTGCCAAAACTTGCAGTTTGTCTAAAGGACCCTTCAAGCTGGCTCCAAAGGTCTCCTATGGACTCCTATGTTAAAATGACTAATGCTACAGCATCAGAAATATCGTGCTTACAGCCGAGCACAGAGAATCATTTTGGTCTCCATGAACAAACCAGCGTGGCCCTTTACAGGAATCCTAACACATGCAGCTGTAGCCAGCTGACGTGTGCCAAGCCTCAGCAACCTCAGTGCTGGAAAATAATTATCTTCTGTGACGTATAAAATATCCAAGAAGCCTGTGCTTCAACTGCGTGCACATTTTATCAATGCAGCTGATTAATCAACTTATCTAGTGGTGGGTGATAATGTGGCACTCCACTCTTATCCAAATACTGCCACATCTGACTGAAAAACCTAACATGGGGGAACTTTAAGGTTTCAAGCAGTGGGCTTCACGGCAGTCATGACTTTCCCTTATAGAGTTTATGGGTGGCAGCAGAGAGAAAGAATTCCCTTTTTAAAAAAGAAGAGAGCTGTTAGAAAACAAAGAGTGAAAGAGGAGAGTGGTGATGTGTTCAGTTCCTCATTGGAGTCTGCAGCAGTAACTAATGGATGGTAAATGGCCTGTATTTATATAGCGCTTTACTAGTCCCTAAGGACCCCAAAGCGCTTTACATTACAGTCATCCACCCATTCACACACTGGTGATGGCAGCTACATTGTAGCCACAGCTACAGAGAAGCCTGATAGTTGAAGGATTTTAGCCTTTAAATATATTGACTCCCCCACTTCTTCTTGACTTTGTTCCTAGGCTTTAGAAAATCTAGCATATGATGAGACATTTTGGCCAATCAGCAGGGGTTAAACTGGGATGGGGGTAGGGAGGAAGGATAGCGGTGCAGTGCAATGAAACAACACGACATCGTTTGCATCCTGGAGTTACTCTTAGTGGAAACAAGCAGTCTTCCTGTGCTGCTCTGGGGTGTATTACCGTTTGTGGATTTAGATGCCTACATTATTGGCTATTATGGCTGATTTCTGATCCTCAAGCATGTAAAGAGCATGGGTTAGATCAAGTTCGGCAGGTAATTCTAAACAGTGTCACAGAGCTGGGTTTTTTTCCCCCCAAGTGGCCCCATTTACTAGATTTTACTGCAGCTTTAATTTAAAGATGATAAGACATTCAAACAAAGTAAATATCAACAGCCTGCTCTCTGTAGTGAGATGCTGCCTTTAAATCATTCCTATTCCCAGACTGTACATCTGCTCCTCTTCAGCAGTGAATTAAGTTTTAATGAGGCATTTCTCTTGTTTGGCGAGCAAAGGCTTGCAGGTAGGCTACATTACCATGACAAACATAAAAAACAGTAACTGAGGATAGGATCAGTAAGACTGGTACTGTCATATTTTTCACATGAACATTATTACATTAGATATCTTGCTCCTTACCTGTTTGAAGATAGCTTGCCTTTAGTGCAGGGGTGCCCGGTGTCCTGCAGGTTTTAGATCTCACCCTGGGTCAACACACCTGAATCAAATGATTAGTTCATTACCAGGCCTCTGGAGAACTACACGACATGTTGAGGAGGTCATTTAGCCATTTGAATCAGCTGTGTTGGAGCAAGGACACATCTAAAACCTCCTGGAGGCCTGGAGTTGCCCATCCCTGCTCTAGTCGTTTATCTCAATAAAATAGTCAAATTTCACATCACGAACTAAAACAGCGCTCAGACTGTATCCTGCTACTTCAAAGTAGAGCGGGCTCTGTTCTCAAGACTCAAGACAAATTGAATGTTTCGCTCTTTGACTTCTGACTATGCTTAATTTGGGTGGTGTCACAGTGGCCATGCCCATCTTTCATATACAGCCTTTGGGCTGATTTAGTCTTGTCATATTCTGAGAGTCTTAAAGATAAAGACTTGGGAGTGCCTCTAATGTGAAACCAGAAGCTATATAGGCTTAAAAAGTGGACAGTATCAACATCAGAAGTGATGAAGAGGACGTATGCAGCGCAGGCTTTGCCGTTTATGACTCCATCTAGATGTTAACTGAAAGCCCCCTTTCAGTTATTGCAGTGATCACCACAGACTTGGTAAAAAACAATTAATGTGGGCAGAAAACTTCAACAAGCTTTATTAGACTCTGTTCCAGATGGTGAAAGGCGATCAGAAAAAGTTCTCCCCGACATTGTATTGCACGACGTTAAGCCTCATGGTCCTCACCGCTTTGCTAACTTTTAAAAATAGAGGCAGTAGAGAAAATATGCCATCTTAACATTTTTCAGTAGTTTACTTTTTTATAAATAGATTTCGGTCATTGTCCATTGATTGAACCCTTTATATACAGATACCTATCACACAAACATGTGCAGAACTGTGCGTTTTTCAACCAACATGGATCAACTAACAAGCCAGAAAACAGACCCTGCCACTCATTTGCGCTGTTTGTTTTTCTGAATTGAATCTGCACTGTTTGCAGGAGGAGGGGAATTCTGGCTTGTTAGCTGAACTCATTTTAGAGAAAAAAAATTCTTACCAACCGTGTTTTTGAACTGTGAACAATCAAGAAGACGTTTACAGTCAAACACCAAGCAGACAGGATAAAAATCATATATACATAAATATGACATACTGTACAACGTGCATAAATACAGATGAAACTTAAATACAAACAACTCGCATCTGCCACTGTGTTGCAGTACATTTTCAACGGCACACCATGATACTGGCGTTAACTTGAGAATATTACGTCTCCCACTAGCTTTTACAGGCATGAGGGTGCTTGCCAAAGTAAGAATACAGACACCTTTGGCTTTACAGTTTAAAGGGAACGGAGTGGGGGAGGCGTAGTGCTTCTGAGCTTCCACAAAATGATTACATACACATTTGGAGTTTCAGTGCATAGTTTAAACTCAGCATTTTGATTATGTGATCATGTGCAACACATGAACTCAGGCAAACAAGAAAAGCAGCAGCTGGTGTGTAGAGGAGCTCTCGAACAATTCTGAGTAGTGTTAGGTACGGGTCTATATGGCTTTCTGCAAACTGCAGCTTTTCCACGACGGTCACATCAAACAGTGAGGCTCTGTTTTCTCGTCTCCTCTCCAGTGTGGCTCTAAAAAAAAAACTATAGGAAAAAAATGAAGGCGATCAAAGCCAACAAATCCAGGACTCTGCCCAGTTCCTTTGACACAACCGGATTTAAGGCTTGGTCTACTTACAAACATAACAAAACCAATCAGAAACTATCATAGAGGAATTCAAAAACCCAATAAATAAACGATTAGATTTAACGATGTGTCAGCTTCAGGTTTTCATGGTATACCAGGATGCAGAAAGCTATTGAGAAACAAAGGCCCCTCTCTGTTAGCGTTCATATGCACCCTGCAGCCAGTTTGTGTTTCTCCAAGAACGACTTTGCCTAAAGGGTTCCGGTGAGGCACATGAGAACGAGCACGTGTATGGTGAACAAGTAAGCCAGAAAGAAATATCGAGAGCGAGTGCGACTTGTCAGCAGCCTGGAGAAGTAAAGGCTCCTGCCTCTGAGCCACCGTCGGCACGCCACCATCCCTCCTTTCACCTGCGAGTAGAAACACAAACACTCAACAAAATGCTTACATTTGCACTGCAGACGCTCTGAGCGAGGCTCTAGTGCACTGGCCCGGATATATGGGCATCCTAATTAAGCCTTTTCTGTAACGGGCCACTGTAGGCAAACTAGATCAAAGAAAAATCTTGTTACTACTCTTTATTTTATTTGAATGAAGTTGTATAAATCCTCAGTCTCAGACAGATGCACTTCATTTTCCTGTGAATTTGCAAGGTTTCTTTTTCCTTTTTGTGATTTCAGAATTGAGAGTTTGTGCGATTCAAAGTTCTGACTGGCTGACCCATAATTCAGAACACGTAAATCTACATCCACGCCTTAACCATTTGCATCTTTACTGATTTCTTATTTTTCTAGCATGTGCAACAAGAGACCATGAGTTTTCACATCGCTGTGGAGGAATTTGTGCCCATCCTGAAGCCACACTGGAGACTTCTGTTTACGGTCATGGCAAAAGGTCCCAGTTGAATATGAGTCCAGACTTTAAGCAGGCCACTTCAAAACGTGTTCGCATAGGGTCAGGTGGGTTAATAAATGCAATCAGCATTTAAAAATATCATTTTGTATTTACTCAGGTTATCTTTTTCTAATATTACAACTAAGCAACCAGGAATGGGATTCATATTTTTCCACTGCACCGTGTGTGTCACATCCCATACATTACATATAGCATTAGCATGTCTAATGGCCCAAATAAGTTTCCATACTTTTCTTTCATAATAACATTTTAAAAACTCAAACATATCCAAAGTCACACTCTCACCTGTCAGGCTCTCTACGCTCTCAACATCACCTTTGACTGATCTTTGTGTTTCATTATTGCTGCACAGGCCTAAAAAGCCACTATGAACTTGTTTTCTCCCATCATCAATTCATATGACTACCCCTCGACAGCAGAACACAAGCTAGCAGCAGCACTGAACCCCACACTTTAAACAGGCCAACATGGTGCCATCCATGAGGCAGCATTCTCAGTAAAAGCTGTTGTTGCATCGGTGCTAAACTGTCCAAAACATCATTCTGCAAAAGCCAACTCGAAAAAATATTGTCATCATTTTACACTGGATTTGTACAGTAAGAAAATCAAAGAAAAGTAAATTGAGTCTACCGAGTACCTTTCGTGTTATGAGAGGCTGATTTGGGTTGAGACTTAGAGCTTCCCACTCATCTTCAGCTTCCATCTCGATACTGAAGTCCCTGTGACTGTCCCTGGACAGATTCGAGCCAGCGCTGCACAACAAAAAATGCATTAAAGATGTGCTGACGAATAAGAGACAGGTGCACGGGTAAGTGACTGCATCTGGCTCTGACCTCTTTCCTCTGACTTCAGCAAGACGCAGCGCCTCCTCGGCCGTCTCTCTCCTGGCTCGTTCATCCGCCAGACTCAGCTCCGCCTCCAGCAGCCTTTAACACAAGCACACCCAGTGATAATGTCAGCACGTCTACGACTTCGGAGATTTTGAAGACGTGATGGCTGTTTTGTCTTGTTTGTTTTCACCTTTCTCTGAGCTGACTGGCTTCAGCACTTTCACTTAACATGGAGTCGTTGCTCTTCTCCTGTGGGGCCCCTGGTGCAACTTCAGTATGAAGTAAACCCTGGTAGGAATGAGTGGACGATTACAGGTGTAAACACACAACTTTTTAAGAGCACACAGAGAAAACACATCACAACTGCGCAATCGAGATACCAACAGGATTCAGTGGCAGCTCAGATTTTAGTTTTTAATCTAAGCATATGTATAGAGATCTTTACCTGCGCCTGGCCTTGGCTTTCCAGCCAATGACAGCGATTCTGGGTGTCCCTCAGAGTCTGGGAAACAGCCCTCAGCTGAGCCGTAACAGCACCTTTCTCCTCCACTGCCTCCTGCAACTGTGAGTATCGATAACCCAAAGAGGAGGGGGGCAGATGGATGCTTAACTGTTTTGTTCTAGCTTTAGAGTTATTCAGCACTCAAATGCTTTAATATTTGTATATTATTTTGTAAGAAATAAAAATCATGAAATCAAACCTTGAACATCTGAATTTTATTGCAGTGTGGTTTTAATTAGACAGCCTGCCTACACTGTCTGCATCCTACAAGACGTTTTTGGGTTTGGGCTTTAAAGGAGAGTCACCTCAAGCTGTTTTATACCTTTGTGTTGAGCTGCTGGAAGTACTGGTCTCGCTGCTGAATCTCATACATACAACGCTGCAGGTCTCTGTGAAGCTGCCTCCTCTCTGCATCCAAGCGACTCACCACCTCCTCCAGACCGCCGTCCTGCTGTGTCAGAAGGAAGAAATGGGATCGTTTGGTGTCACCACTGGTTTATCAACCAGGATATCTAAATAGTTTTACGTGGGTAGAGAAAGGAAATCCCTCAAACAATAAAAGCATAATTATGATGTAAACCATGTAACGTCCCAACAAAGGAGGACGACTGACTTACTTTGACTGGCAGGTCCTTCTGCTCAGCATCAGATCTACAAAACAAAAAATGTGTTAAACTCTAAGGTAAAGTGAATCTAACAATGCTGGAGTCTGCAGTCGGACCTTTCAGGCCCTCACATAGATGGAGGAACATACTTCGTTTACCCAGGCTGACTACAGTCTGGGTAAATACAGTAACACACCTACTTGGTAACTTGATTTCTTGTTTCTGCTATATGGAAAAACCTTTGAGCCAGGCAGCTTTGGGAAAGCTAATACTTTTAAAACTTGAACAGGAAATCGTTTTCCTTCCTTTACCTCTGATCTGCCGTTGCTTCCTGGGGGCTTCTCTGTTCTTTGTGTACCATTTGTTGCCGTTCTCCCATTTTCTGCTTCATCCCCTGCAATGACATTAAACAGAAAGTAAATTCAGCATTCAGCAAATAACTCATTTAACATGTATAGTATTGAAATGGAATGTTAAACAGACACCACAGCATGAGCATTTAACAACAAGCAGAAGTATGCAAGTCAGACCAATGGGATGTGACACCAAAAACACATCTAAGCTGACCCTGCATGCTGTTTGTACCACAGAACCACAGCAGAGAAAAGGAAGTGCAAGCAACAGCCCAACTTGGAACACAGCTAATGACTTGACTTACCGGCCCGTCTGACTCAGTCTCCAAGGCACTGGAGCCACTTCCCTTTGCCGTTTCCACGCTCGAGGTACCGACAGTCTCTGGGCTCGACCCTTGCCTGGACTCAACCACTCTTTTAGCCCCGGCCAATTCGTCCATCAGCCGTTCACGATCGTTTTGGAGACTGGCCATGGATCTGGAGAATGCTGACAGTTGCCTGCTGTAAGAGTTATTTTCCAAAATGACTTTTTTTAGTTCTCTTTCCTTTTCTGACAAGACCTTCGTCAGCTCGTCCAGCAGCGTGTTCAGCTCGGCGTGTGCATCTTTACTCTCAAAGGCTTTTAATTTGCAAATAAGGATCTCTCTCTCTTTGGCAAACATGGCCAAGTCTGAAGTGGTGTCCTGCAAACTGCGCTCCACCTTGTTTAAGGCTGCCTGAGTCGCTCGGAGTTCTTCATCGTATTTCTGCCTGAGGACCTTGAAGTCCTCAATGAGCTGGTCTCTGTCATTCTGTAAAGCAGCCATTGCCTTGCACAGGGATTCATTCTGAGCCTTCGTGTCTTTGCTTTGCGATTTAGCCTCTGATAACTGCTGCTCTAGTTCAAGCAGGTCTTTTGCGAGCTCTGCCACTCTCTGATCGGCAGTTTCTCGCTCATTCCTCATCAGCTCAACCTCGCGCTCAAAGGCATCCAGCTCACTATTGTACCGGTCCTCAGCTTCAGATAATTTCTTGTCCGTTTCATTTTCCAGCTGCTGCATTTTCACCTTGAGTTCATCAGCTGAGAGCTTCTGAGAAACAAGTTTTTGCTGAAGGTCATTACATTCAGATGCTTTGGCTGTAACAGCTTCCTGCAAGTCAGCAATCACCTTGCCCCAGTTTGTTGATTCGCTCCCTTTCCTCTGGGCTGAAAGCTCCTCCTCCAGCTTGGACACACGAGCTTTAAGTTTAGAGTTGTCATCCTTTAATGCATTGCTTGCTTCTTCTTCCTTTTGGACTTCCAGCTGAGCCTGTCTGTGTTGCTTTTCAGCTGCAGCTTTTTGAGTTTCGAGGTTTTTGATCACCTCCTGTTGCTTCTTTAGCAATACTTTCAACTGGTTGTCCTTGAGGGACAAAACCTGATTTAAATCCTCCCTGTATCGGACCAGTTGAGCCCTGAGCATAGCGTTTTCAGAATTAAGATCATCCATCTGATGTAACAGTTTTCTAATTTCGTGCTTTAGGCCTTTGGCTGCACCACCTTCCCCATCAGGAGAGCCCTCTTTGCCCTTTAACCCTAACTGACTCTTTGCTTCAAGTATTCTGTATTCTGACATCAGCCGTTCCCGTTCACTCTGCAAAGACACCATTGAGTTCTTGAACGACTCCATCTTCGCTTCCATCTGCTCCTTTTCCTGGATACATCTGTTTACTTTAATTTGCAGACTTCTGACTTTGGCCTCAAGCGCTCTCAACTCTTTGTCAGTCTTTTCTTTTTGGTATCGTGAAGATGTCAGCCTGTCCTCATAAACTGACACCTGGTTACGATAGTTAGCCTGCAGTTGCTCCAGATAGCCTGACATTTGTCCATCTTTGCAGGACAGTAGAGAGGAAATCTCCGCATCTTTGCTCTGAAGGAGTGCTTTGAGCTGCAGACAAATTCCCTCCTGCTTCTCAAAGTCAGCTTGAGTTTTGTCATTTTGAGATTGTAAAAGGAATATTTGAGCTTCCATGTCAGCGTTCATCTTTTCCACTTGCTGCAAACTGAGCTGCATTTGGGAAATCGTGTCTTCTTTGTCAGCAAGCTGTCGCTTCACTGTGTTTTTTTCCTGCTCCGTTCTTTCCACCTGGGCACTGAGCTCCTTCACCTGCACAGTCATGAGCTCTGCGCTCTCACCCAGTTCAGCATTGCTTGCGCTCATGACAAAAAGCTGCCTCTGATGCGCAGCAGCAGCGACAGAGTATTCATTCAGCGTCCTCTCCAGTCTCGACTTGGTCACCCGCAGCTCATTCACCTCTTTATCTTTCATTCTCATATCTTCCAGGAACCTTTTAATGATGAAACCTTGCTCTAGGAGTTGATTGTCCTTCTCGTGTAAGGTTTTTTGGTACAACTCATTCCAAAGTTTGGTAGCATTAGCCCCTTGTGGTGTGGAAGCTAAAGCAGACAGCTTTGCTTCGTGAGTCTCCGCCGCCCTCTTTAGAGTATTTATCTGCAGATCCTGAGAGTCTAGCTGCTGCCTCAGCTCATCAACCGTTTGACTTTCTTTCTCTTTTAATTCCTTGAGATCATCTATCTGCCGCTGTAACAAAAACTGATTCTCTATGTAAGAGTTTATTTTTGCTTCTTCTACATTTTGAGGTGGCAGCTGTGATGTCTGATTTTCAGACTGTTTATTTTGCTGTGACACTTCAAGAGCCAGCTGGTCTCTTTCAGACTCGGCGCTCTCGATCTTTTCTTTGGCTTCCCGGAGACGACTCTTGTGCATAATTAGCTCAGCTTCAGCTTGTTTACACCTCTCCTCTAAATCTGCAATCTTCCCTGAGTTTTTCTTCAGTTCTTTCTCCAAGTGTTCACACGTTGATTGCGAGCTCTTCAAAGAGCTCTCCAAATCTAAAATCAGTTCCTGGTATTTGATGCAGTTTTGCTGCAGTTGATTTATCTCCTGATGCTTTTCTTTGAGCAGCTCTTGCAGCTCTTTCTTCACGTTCTTCGAACCCTCATTGCCTCTCTGAACTGTCTTTAGTTTCTCCTCAAACTCTTTGACCAACTTGAGCTGCTCTTGTTCTTTTTCATGACGAATCTGATTGTTCATCTCCTTACTGGCTGTGAGTTGAGTGGAAAGTTGGGCATTTTGAGTTTGCAGGGCACCGACGGACTCGGTCAGTTCGTCGATCTTTTCCGAGTTCTTGAGGATTACACTCTCCAAATATTCATTTTCATTTTTCACTTTATCTGAGATCTCTTGAGCGTTTTCAAGTTCCTCTTGCAGAAGTGACTTGTCATCCTCTAAAATTCTCACCTTCTCATTCAGGTTAATGGTCTCTTGGCGGTGCCTGGTGATAATGTCTTTGAGCTCCTTAACTGCATCATCTTTTATTCCCAACTGTAACTCATAGTCATTCTGTATTTTCTCATTTCTCTCTGAAAGGGTCTGCTTCTCCCTCTGTACCAAGGTGTTGATTTCCATTTGAGCAGCAAGTTCAGTTTTCTGGGCTTCAATCTGAGCAGTTAGTGAACTGTTCAAACTGAGTGCTTCGTCAACTTTATTCTGCATGTTGCTTGTGTATGTATTGGATTCCAAGTTCTTCTTTTCCAGCAAACAGGTAGCTTCATCCAGCCTTCGTGCTAGCTGGATATTTTCAGCTTCCATCTCAGCAAGTTTGACTCTGAGAGCCTCCAACGAGTCCTTAAATGGGGCAGTCTCTGCCTCCGGTTGTTGGTTTTTATCATTTAGATCACACATTGCCATTTTGTGGCTTCTATCAAGCTCCATCACCTGTTTTTTGATTTTCTCATTCTGTTCCTCCAGCTCCTCGATTCTCTGCCTTTTCTCTTTGGAAACTTCCTCCACTTTTTCCTTCATTCTTTTATTTTCCTCCTCCATCTCTCGGGCTTGCTTCCCCAGAATCTCCATCTCACTTTCGTGTTTGTGTACCTTCCGGAGGGCTTCCTGGCGGTCTCTCTTGGCTCCCTCCAAAAGCTGTCTCATCTTGTCCATTTCACTGCTGACATTTTCATAAGCTTGCAAAAGAGACTCGTACTCCTGCTTGAGCTCTGCGTGTTTCGACTTCCACTTAGAGAGCTCCTCTGTTTGAGAATCTTTGAGTGACTCGAGCTGGCACGAGAACGCTCGTTTCTGCTGAGTGATGTTTTCTATAGTTAGTTTCAAACTTTCGCAGGCTGCAGATAGGTTACGATTCTCGTTAAGGATGCGGTCGACCTCAGCGCTCATCTTGTCCTTCTCTTCGGAGACACGTGACACAGAACTTTCCAGGTCCATATTTTGTTGTTTCAGAGCAAAATACTCCGTTTCCTTCGCTTTGTGTTCGGCTGACAGATGTTCTACTTCTTCCTTGAGCGCTGCATTTTCCTTCATGAGTTCTTTCCTAGAAGCCAAAGCTGCTTGAAGTTTCCTTGTTAGAAGGGTAACTTTGTTTTGGTTATCCGGATCATTTGTCCTGTTACCCTCATCAGGAGATTTCTGAAGCTCACCACCCTCTCTTCTCATCTTCTCAATAGTGTTTTCAAGCGTTTTCCTTTGCTGTTGTAGCTGGATTTCAAGGGCAGCAATTAGTTCCTCCTTTTCCAACACTTGACCTTGAGAAACTAACAAGGCATCATCTCGCTGCTTTAGTTTTGCTTCAAAGTTTTCTGCACATTTGCAAGAAAAACAGACCCCTTCTTTGTTCTGATCCTCTTGTTCAATGGGTGCATCATGCTTCTCCAGCAGCTGCTCTTTGACCTTCTCTGACTCCTTCGACTGCTTCCTCAGGGTGGTCACCTCATCCCTCAAGTCATTAAATAATTGGACAAAATGTTCTTTTTCCTGCGTCAGTGAATCCAAATTCCTCTGTGTTTCAGTAAACTGCTGCTGTAGCTCTTCAAGCTCCTCAGCCAAAGAACGCTTGCCCTCAGTGAGTTGCTGCTTTATTTGTTCTAATGTCTTCTGGAGGATTAAAACTTCTAAGGATTTTTGTGAAACTAAATCAGCTTTTGTTTCAAGTTCCGCTTTCATCCGATTACTTTGCTCCAAAACAGCCTCCTTCTCTTTCAATAGAGTCCGACACTTCTCTTCATGTTCCTCTAGTGAAGATTTAAGGACATACAGTTGAGTCTCGAGAGCCTTGTTTTTATCAAATAAAGACCGATTCTCGTGTTGGGTCTTAACCTCAGCATCTTTAATTGCATCCCGATATTTGTGAAGCTCTTCAGTTTTCTCTCTTAAGTCGTTCTCTACGATGTGAATTCTTGATTTCAAAGAATCTGCTCTTTGCTCCACGGCTATGAGAGACTCATCTTTATTGGCCATCTCAAGAGACATATTCGCTAATCCGGATTTAGTAGCTTCAAGTTCTGTTTGCAGGCTTGAGAGAGAATGGCATTGGCTTTCTTTCTCAGCCAAAGACATCTTTAAATCTTGAAGAGTTTTGTCTCTCTCCTCAACAAGCTGTCTCAAAGTTTCCAGTTCATCCAGATAACAAAAGGAGGTTTTATTGAGTTCCTCCATTTCTCTGGTCTTCTCATCCAAGCTTAAGTGCACTGCGTTTAGCTCGTTCGTCTGCTGGCAGTGTTGCTCCAAGAGCGCCTTGTAGTCATCTTTTAGTTCAGCTAGCTCTTGAGTTAATTTCTTTTCGCTTTCTTGAGCTTTCTTTATTGATTCTTTGCGTGCCAGCAAAGCGGCCTGAGCCTTCTTCTGTAATGTCACCTTTTCCGACTTTACCTGTGCAAGCTCATTTTCTAAATCAACAGCACTAGCAGCAGAGGAAGATTTGTCCTGTAACTCGTCTTTACATGTCCTGATTTCATTTTGAAGCTCTTCTAATTTCTGCATCAACTCCTTCCTGTTCTGCTCAAACATCGCCTCCTTCTCGGCAGCACTGGACTGCAGCTGCTCGACTAGAGAGTCTTTCTCGCTGAGCATTTGTAATGTTTTTGACAAATGAGCTTCTTTATCGTTTAAGGTGGTTTGCAAAATCTGTTTCTCTGACTCCAACTGTCCCACGAGTCTTTTGCTCTCGGTTTGATACCGAAGAAATTCTCCCTCTTTCTCGAGAATTTTCTTTTCAAGTTGGGAAATATTTTCTTTATGCGATTCTGCTGTAGCTTGAGCTTGACTTGTGGCTTCCTGTAATTGATCTTGCAACAATGAAACATCAGTTTTACTGATTACACTCTCTTCTTTT
The DNA here is from genome assembly GCA_015108515.1 of Hemichromis elongatus. NCBI lineage: Eukaryota > Metazoa > Chordata > Actinopteri > Cichliformes > Cichlidae > Hemichromis > Hemichromis elongatus. The sequence goes on along the minus strand of VUQR01000255.1, from coordinate 65,033 downwards.
AGGTTTTCATATTCTTCAAGCCTCCTTAACAGATCTTTTCTCACAATAAGCGCAGCTTGCAGCTTCTTCTTCGCTGCATCTTTTTCTTTTGATACCTTTGTGAGTTCACTTTGTAGCTCATCCTTTTCCTTAATGAGCATGAGCTTCTCTAAATTATTTTTCTCAGTTTCACTTGAACTGTGTGAAATATGTTCTTCTAACTGCTGAGAAATCTCTTTATGCGCTCGCTCCATGCTCTTTAATTGTGCCGAGAGCGAGCCGTTTTCCTCGCCAAGCTTCATTCTCTCGTTTGAGGCAGACTCCATGACCTGGGCAATGGATGCATCTTTTTCCTTTATCTGCTGAGTAAGGCCGGCGAGCAATTCCTTCTGTTGACTGATCTGAATGCTCATGCAGCTGATTTGCTCATCTTTTGTTTGCAATTCTCCATATAAAGACGAGTGTTTAACAGCAGCTTCTTTCACTCTTACCAATTCGGAATTAAGCCGAGTCTGTAAATGCTCCACAGTCTCTTGCAAAAGAGCTATTTGTTGACCCTTCTCGCCACCATTCTGCTCTCTCTGATTAAGTATAGTCTGTGTTTTTTCCAATTCTGTAACAGTTTTAGCCAACTCAGTTTCCAAAGCATCTACCTCACTTTGATGACTTTCCTGTAACCATTTTATCATGTCCTCCAAAGAGGCTTTTTCTTCATTCAAGGCAGAAGATCTCTCAGAGTGGGATGACTTCAACAGAGAGGGAACTTTGTCAATTTTTCTCGCTACAAGTCTTTGTAACTCGTCTTCCACAGCTTTGAGAGCCTGCTGCAAAATATGGTTCTCGTTCTCCTTTTCCTGGATAGATGCTAACACATTCTCAAGCTGAATTCTGGATGCTGATGCCTCCAACTCTTTTGTGCTCAGTTGACTTGAGCCCTCCCTAATGGCAGCGGTAGCCTCTGCTAGCTTCTCCTGCAAGCTGTCCATGTCCTGTTTCAAAGCGCTTACTTTAACATCTTTAGATTTCATCTCATTTTCAACACTTTTCAATTGTTCTGCAAGAAGGCTCTTTTCCTGTTTTTCTCTATCCAGAACTAACAGCCACTCTTTCTCTGAATCCTGCAGAATTTGTTCTATTTTTTGAATGTTTTCGTTCAACTGAGAAATTTCTTCATCTTTGGCACTAACCTTTACTTGAAGGCTCTGCTTCTCAGACGTCATTCTCTCCATCAGTTCATTCACGCTGCTGGATTTCTGCTCCATTTGAACCTGCAGCTCCCCTTGCGACGCCAACGTTTGCTGATGTCTTCTTTCTAGCTCCTCTTTCTCTGCAAAGAGTTTCCTAGATTCCTCTTTTAAATGTGTGTTTTCATTACCAAGAGCAATTTGAAGTTTCTGATTCTCTTCCTTTAAAAAGCCCATCTCCTCATTCAGTCTCTTATTCTGCTCTTCTACCTTCTGCATTTCTGAAACCAGCTGAGATGCATGTTTGGCCTGCGCGCTGTACTGACTATTGATTGCGTGGAGAGCCATTTCTCTCTGTTCAAGGTTTTCTGTCAGTGCATTCATCTGTGCCACGACCTGAAGATGCTGTGATTTGAGCCTTTCTATTTCAACAGTCAACAATGACACGCTCGCTTGATGCGAAGCAAATGCGTCATCCTTTTCCTTTGAAAGACTGGAGTTCAAGTCTTCAGCTTTCCCCAGTTTCTCCTGGATCACATGTAAGTTGTTGTTCAGTGTTTCTATAGTGGTCTTTGCACTCTGATATTCATTACTAGAATCGTCCAATAACTTCCGAAGCTCAGACACCTCCTCTGTCTTTTGAGAGAGCTGCTTCCTCGAGTCCTGTAATTCTTCTAAGGTGGCAGCATATTTCTCTTGCAGGTTACTGAAGGCACTTTGGGTTTCTTCTGCTGTCTTTCTACATTTTTCAGACTCAGTGGACAGTAGCTGAATTTGACTTTGCAGTTGCGATGCCAACTCTGCACTTTCCACGAACTGAGTTTTGAATAGCAACGCTTCTTCTCCTCTTTTCTGGAAATCCTGGAGAGCTGCTTCTTTTTCTTCCAAGGCCATTTTGAGGTTTGCCACTTCAGAAGTCTGTACTTCCAGGTTGCCGCTGAGCTTTGAGACAGACTCCTCAAGGTGTGATATCTTTTCTTTCAAGCTCTCACATTCCGCCTCTTTGGCTTGTAGATGTGAAGTCAAACTTTCAAAGGCAGCGGAAGAAGTACTTTGATATTCAAGACTCGACTCTTCATTTTTCTCCAAAGTATTCTTCAGTATGGAAGACTCTGACATAAGACTGTCAACTTGGCCTCCGAGAGTACACACAGAATCTTCAAGCTCCAACATTTTGCCTTCTTTCTCTTTCAGCTGCTCCCCCTGCTCAGCGATCTCACTGTTGAGCTGCTGGATCAAGTTCTCCTGCCGTTTCAGGGCATCATTTTTTCCTTGGATTTCCAAGTTGAGATTTGAAACTTCTTCGTTTGTTTTCGACAGCTCTGCCACCGTTTTCTGAAGTTCAGATTTCAATCGAGCGTTCTGTTCACCGAGGGCCTGAATGTTGTCTTTAAAATCAACCATCTCTGCTTTCCTCTGGCCCTCGTCCTGGATCAGCTGACAATTTTCTGCAGTGAGTTTCTGCACAGATGCCTTCAGGTTAGTAATTTCCACCTCCATCTCTGAAGCGCTCTCATTCATGGCTCCAAGCTGACCGCTGAGCGAAATGACAGATTCATTTCGTTTATTCAGCTCATCTTTGTGGTTCTGAAATTCACGTGTTACTTCTTTCAACGTTTGTTCTTTCTGCTCTACTTGTTGTTTGGCCTCCACGCATTCTTTCCTGAGCAACTCTACTTCAACCTGCATCTGTGATGAAAGCTCTTTCTGTAGCTTGACTTCATTCACATAGACACTACATTCCTCAACTTTCTGCTGCAACATGGCATCTTTTTCCATTAGTCCTGACTTCAAAACCGACCCCTGCTCCTGAAGCATAGATACAGTATCCTGAAGTTGCAGCAGCTGGTTCTGATGGGCCATTATCTGCTCTGAAACAGTTCGTTCTTTTTCAACCAAGGACATGCTCAGTTGATCGACCTGCTCTTGTAAACTCTGAAGCTGTTGCTCCTTCTCCCTCAGATTTTTTAACAGATTAGCACATTCATTTGTTTTCTCGAGTAGACCTACAGAGATTGCCTGTTCGCTTTCCTTGAGGACCTTTTTTAATTCACCTGTTGCCGCGGTGAGCTCCTCTTTCTCCTTCAACAGACTAGCAACTACTTTTTGACTATCTGAGATCTGATTTTCAAGGCCAGAAGTTTTTTCTTGGAGAACAGTTCTCTCAGCAGTAAGTTCAGAAACTGATTTCATGTTCTGTGCTAACTCGTCCTGTAGTCTTTGATTATTTTCTGTTAGACTGCTAATCTTCATGCTAAAACTGGAGTTCTGGTCAAGAGTTGCTTTAAGCTGTCCATCGAGGTCAGACAGAAGCTGCCTTTGTTGTGCAAGCTCCTTTTCTTTGGATTCACATGCAGCACGAAGTTGGCGGTTCTCCTCAGTCAAAGCTCGGGTGCGGCTTTTTAAACTAGCCAGTTTGGTTTTACTCCGCTCAGCTTCACACTCAAGCTTTCTAGCATTTTCCTCAGTGACACTGACTCGGTCACTTAGAGACTTGATAGTTGTGTTTTTGTCATTCAGTTCATCTTTGTGCTTCTGGCATTCCTGAGCTGTATTTTTCAACATTTCTTCTCTCTCTCCAAGTTGCTCTCTGAGTTGTGAGCGTTCCTCAGTGAGCGATACCGCCTCAGCTTGTAGCCTGGATACAAGATTTTTCTGGTTTTCAGTTTCATTCTGCAAACTCTGCAACTCCTCCTGCTTTTGTTTATACATTGCATCCTTTTCCAATAATTCAGACTTCAGACTACTTTGTTGTTCCTGAAGCTGCGTTCGCTCATTTTGTTGGGCCTCTATTTGTGTTTCAAGTTCGGTGAAAGTGCGCTCTTTTTCGGCAAGGTCGCGCTGCATTTTGTCTACTTTAGACGCCAATCTTTGCACTTCTTCCTGCTGTTGGGTCGCTGTCTCCTCTCTTTCCCTGAGTAGCTGCTGGAGCGTACTACATTCATTTGTTTTTGCCAACATGATCTCAGAGGTTGAATGTGTGCTTTGGTCAAGAACTCTATTTAGCTCGAGAGTTCGAATAGTTAGTTCCTCTTTATCTTTTTGTAGCCCTTGAATAATTGTGCTACTTTGTGAGTGTTGCATTTCCAATTCGGATATTTTGACTTGCAAGGAATCCATCTCAGCTGTAACCTGCGAAATATTTTTTACATGCTTAGTTACTTCCAATTCAAGTCTCTCCTTCTCCTTTGTAAGGTCTTGCACTTGATTCTGCAGACTGTTGTTGAATTCAAGAGCAGATGTAACCTTTTCATTTTGCTCTTTTAAATTCTTACGCTCGAGTTCAAGCTCCTCATTCAGGCCCTTCAGATTTTCTTGGAGCTGATCTTTTTCAGTCGTCAAGTTTTTTAAGAGACTTTGAAGCTTGGAGATATTTTCAGACTTGCTTTGAAGTTCACTGCACATTTTCTCATTTTCACTGTTGAATTTCTGCCTCTCGTCCTTTAGTTGGTTTTCGAGCGATGCCATCTTTTCCATTTTCTCTTGCATTACTTGCTTGACATTCTCCTCACTCTGAATTTGCTCCTCTAATTGCTTTGATAAGGTCTGATAGTCATTGTTATACTTCTCCACCTGTGCCAAAAGCTTATTCTGTTCTTCCTTGAAAGACTTGAGCTCCTTTTCATATGTCTGCTCTTTCTCATTAAGCTCTTGCTGTAGTTTCTCATTACTTGCATTTCTATCCTTAAGCTGCAAAGCAAGCCCTTCTGACTCCTGTAGTTTCTGTGCAGATATTGCCAGCTGTTCCTTTAGTGAAGTGATGTGCATTTCACATTCAGAAAGATGATTATGATGGTTCACATTCTGCTTCTGGATTTCTCCTCGAAGGTCCTGAATAGTTGTCTTATCCTTTTCAGCCTGCTTGATTAAGTGTTCCACCTCAAATCCTTTAGACTCTCTTTCATCTCTGGCCGTGACCATCTCCATCTCAGCTTCCTTAAGTTTCTCCACCAGCTCAGTCATCTTCTTATTAAGGGCCTGCTGGTCTGAACTCTGTGATTCTTTCATTACACTCGCCTCCCTCTCTGCCTTACTCAGTGCATTTTCTACGTGTACCAGGCTCTCCTCTTTGAGTTTGATCTCCTGCTTCAGTGCTGTGACCTGTTCTGCATACTCAGCCATGTTCCCAACAAGAGTTGATATCTCTTTATCCTTTTCCAACAGAGCATCTTTGAGGTTATCGATTTCCCGCTCGCAGCTTTGAAGGTCATAAATGAGCTGGGCTCGTTCTTCCAAATGGGCGGAGTTCAGTTTGTCCAGCTCCTCGTTTGTCTGATCAAGGTCAGTTTGTAATGTTTCAATGGTGACATCTTGTTTCTGCGTCTAAAGGAAATTGGGGAGGACAAAACACTGTTGGCACATTGTTCTTAATCTTCTCAGACATAATGAATGAAACAAAATGCCACTATTAGATTGGAAAGCTTTTTCAAGCCCACCTTCTCTTTCAGCACACTCAGCTTTTGTGTGAGCTCCATAACTTCTGCTTTCACCTCAGAGCATTGTTTCTCTGACGTCGTGTATTTCATGGAAATGTTCTCAAGCTGAAAAAAAACAAAACAAAAACAACACATTTGAAGACTGAAAAATGGCAAATCATAGCACAAAGAAAAAAGGAGCCCAGCTTACAGTGTGCTCCGTCTGAAGGAGCTTGTCAGACAGCTCTTTGCACTGAATGTCTTTTTCACTCAGCGATTCTCGAAGGCTGCTGATGAGCTCAAGTTTCTCAGATGTCTTGGCCAAAGTATTCTCCTTCTCAATGAGGGAGCTTTGCAGGCACTCTTGTGTGTCAGTCAGCCTAAAGAAAAAAGGGACAATCAATTGAAGGAGTCTTGAAAATCATACAGTTCATATATTAAAGTCTTAATGTAACCTGATCTAAACCATCAAAGTGCCAAAGCCATGCCTAACCTAAACGTAATTGTAACTTTAACCATAAAAATCAAGGATTTACCAAAAAGCTTTGAAGGGGTGTGAAAACATGACTCATTCGCTCATCTTGAGAACTGATCATGATTCTTTAGATGTCTGCAACCCACAACCTGCCCACTCTGAGTGCATCTTCACAGCAGTTCTCTTCCAAACTAATAACTTTATGATGCCAAATTTTTCGGACCATAAGGCGCACCAGATTATAAGGCACTGACGATTTTTGACAAAATTAAAGGATTTTAAGTGCGACTTATAGTCAACAAAACATGGACTGCACTCTGAACAGTCAGTGCACTTGTTTAAAGTTAAAAGGTCAAATCCTTTCATTAATAGCCATAAATTAGACTAAATTAGATGAAGTGAAGTAAGGTCTAGCCTGCTGACCAAAATTTGTCTGAACCATGTGAACGCAATTTAATCAAGTAGATGCTTGAAGGTTCGGTGTATGAAGATCCTCCACAACAACAGTGTTATATAACCCAAATACGCCTGCTTTTACATTTCATATCTTCTGTTAAAACAATAATTGGTGGTTGAGCTTTTTTCTTCTGAAACTGACTGTGGACACAATCTGTACTGGTGCTACTAAATAAATAGTAAAAGCACTTTGAGGAATTAGCAAGTCGGGAGATTTCAAGGCAAAGCAGTCATTAAAAAAACGACTTGTTTCTCCGATGTCTCTAGCTAGCAAAGCGATGGGCATTTGTAATTATAAACTATATTAATTTAAGTTTAAGTTATAGGTATATTTGTTCAGCTGCACAAAGTGGAAATATCTAATCAGCCAATCACATTTAGGTGCATAGGCGTGGTCAAGACAACCTGCTGAAGTTCAAACTGAGCATCAGAATGGGAAAGAAAGGCGATCCAAGTGATGTGATTGTTAGTGACAGACAGCCTTTATTTACAGATTTTACGCACACGACCATCTCTAGGATTTACTGAAAACGGTTCAAGTGAGCCGGTGAGCCTCGACTCGCATTTGTGTGTTGAGTTTGTAGGTTGCCTGAGTGACCCACTATAGTTTCCTGAGTACTGAACCTTGATTTACCATCTGACTTACACCCACTTACCAAAAGTAAGTACAGTTTATTCTGGATGATTTAATGTCCTTTATAAACTTTGTCGGCGCTATTACATTTTAGCATTATTGGTTATAACCCTGCAGCTACCTAGTTTACACTGCATTGATCTCTCGAATGCTATAATCAATGTAACACTTTACATCTACATATGCATACAGTAACTGTCAGATGAACACTTCAGTTCCTTTTGCATGTCAAAAATATGTGCTTTTTAAACCAGATCATTAAATGTTAAAGAGAGTAAATACATTTCTTTGTCCATGAAGGAATGAAGAAGTTTAACATAGTTGTAGCGCAGTAATCACAGTGAAGGGTTATGGTTTGAATGGATAACTTACCCTTTGAGCTGCTCATTGAGACTGTTAACCAGCAGCTGATGCTTCTCTGCCTCTCTGCTTTGTTGACTTCTGACACTGGCGAGTTGGCTCTGCAGTTTCTCTGACTCATTCTGCAGCGGCAGATAAACAAATATTAACACAAAAAGCAAACATCGTCACTGGATAAAGACATTTGCACTGCACACAAACATGGAGGACAGCAGACCTGCCGAAAACAACATGAAATCTGTTACTGCTGTTATCAGTCAAATATTTGTGTGGACGACTCATGTGATGAAAAGGAACTTTGTAAATATCAAAGATCAACAGTGTGAAGACAGACAATCTGTGAGCTTTGTGCCTTAAACGTTACTTGACAAATGTACCCGAGGTTATATAAGCACACCACACACCATTAGCCATCACCGCCAGAGGCGCTCTCTAACGCGCACAGACATGAGCGACCCAACACACCTGAGAAACCCAATTTGGCTGCTCATCTTCATCTACATCAAACGTCACCTGTGTTAGAAGGTTTTGTTATAAAATCCCAGTCCATGCAGTTCAATCATCATTTACTCAACAGTTGGTATGTTATACAAATGCAGCTTTCAGTTAACCCCGGGATAGCACATATGGTGTGTTGTTGCATGGCATCACCTGTAACGCTTCTATACGAGCCTGCAGCTGCAGTCGATCCTCCAGGTCTTGGCAGCGCTCCTCCAGGCTAAGTATCTGCTCCTGTAGTTGGTTTCTTTCCAACTCCAGCTCCTCCACAACAGACCGCAGGCCATCTGGAATCATTAAGAGGAAGAATAAATACTAGGCTGGTAAGTTACTGTTAGCTGTAATGATTCACAGGGTCAATTCCACCACTCTCATTTTAGAGCAAACTCTAAGAGGAAATGCAATTTTTTAATCAATGCAAAACCAATTTTGGTTTTGACATTTATAGAAGTACTATTTTTATTCACTTTTTCCTTTTTTATGTTTCTGATCAATAATATAAAGTTTAAAGCCAAACCCATCATTGCTGAAATGCTGGGTTTCTGTAGCAAAGGGCTGATTACAGAGGCAGGAAGCATCCCTGACAGGTAAAAGAAGGTGGCTGAGCCTTTAAACAGCTCAGACCAGTACTCTGTATCAGCCAAGGGGTTCATATCATATGAGAGCTGGAAACAGTTACATTGGTGCAACCCTCAAAAAAAGGAGGATTTTCTTCTTAGAAAAAAGAGGAATCAAGAAATGTCAGTATACACAAAATTCATATTTTAATAAAACTGCAACTCTTAAGAGTATAGAATGATTCGCTGACAGTTTAATGTACTGATTTACTGATAACAAGGCAGGTGTGAAACAGAATTTCAGTGCTTATCCACAAAAAACCAAAAATAACACCAGTCGGTTGTTCAAAAGTCAGTGATTAATTCAATTCTTCGTTATATTGCTCTTCCTTTTTCCCCAAATGCTGGTGTATTTTTTTGGTTTTATGCAGCAACATTTTTAAGAGCAGAAGACAGGATGGAGAAGAATTAAAGAAAAGGAAGCGACCATGCACACAACCAAAATAAAAAAAATAAAACTTACCACAGATGGGAAGCATCTTGCCACCTACATTTATATCATGTCACATTCAGTTCATGAAGACACAAACACTAGCCAGCTCAACCAGCATGCACACGTCCCCAAAACACTGGAAACTGAGTCACATGAATGAGAAGCAAAATATAAAAGTGAAAATCTTGTGCTCAATGTCACATTTTTTTCTTCGTAAGATGGGAATGAACTTAACTTTAGCTTGCTGTGTATGCAGAAATAAAAGCAAGCTAACCGCTAAAATAATAATGAACCAATTAGGATAACCCTGTTCGTACATTCACAGTAGTTGGAGGTTAGATGACAAACAGAATAAACCAACCAGCACCAACATTCCAACGCTTAATAAACTAAGTTATGGTGTTATGGTGAAAACAAAGATATGCACAGACAGCTCAGGTCTCCCAGAGTAATGTGCAGGTGACTGTGTGCATGCCAGTGGAAGCTGTCCAGCGGGTCTCACACCTGTATCAGGAGTACTGTACTCGGGCCACCAACCTCCCATGTTCTCCCCTTCCATTGGAGTGGTACTCTCCGAGATACTTCGAGGATCCTGAAATGGGGCCTGCCCATCGAACTCGAAGTCCTCCTGGCAGAGGAAAAGTTTCATTGTAGCAGGGGAGTATATTTTAAGCAGTCATTTGACATTTAGGAAATATAAATCCTGTAAAAAAAAGACAAACTGTTTTGCAAGTCTACTGTGTACAAGGCAAACAAGGTAAACCTCTTCCTCTTTGAATAGAGTAAGCTTCAGTTCTCTGTTATTATCTGTAACCAAAAGCAGGGGAACTGCGATCCATTTTTTAAGATGACCTATTATTCTCATTTTAACTATATTTTTTCATACATTGCAGACACTAGTAGAGACCAGAGTAGTTATGCACAATCCACAGTTGAAAATATTAGTCCTTATTTAAACCAGGCCTTGAAACCCTCAATTAGTTATTTTAGCTCCTTTTCCTCTCCTTTGATCCTGCTTATTTCCGATGATTTGGCCCCCCCAAAACAAAAGGTTTGTGCCTCGCTCACATTACGGATACCTGCTCTCACTGACATCATAAAGAGCAAAAATTTGGACAAACCGTGTGAAAAGGGGCGAATAGGGCAGTTTTATATGTGCTATTCTCAGTCAAACTCAGACCAGTGGGTATCTTTTGGTGTTTAATTGAAGTTAAATAAACCAAATCTATTATTTTTGTTTGCCGTTCTAAAGGATGATGCTCATTTTGCTTTTTTTTTCAGCACCTGTAATTTAGGGGAGAAAAGAAAACTTATTAAAATATGTCTGGAGAGAAAAGGCTTTTCCGACCTCATTTTACACCAGCTTTAACCAGAATATTTCAGATCATTTTATGTATGTAGTTTTCAGCTCCCTGTTAAAACTTGTATTAATGTTAAAATGGAAAAAGCTTGAAAATAACAATCCAAAAATGTGCCTAATGGATTTAAAAAGGTTGATGTGAAACAGTTTCTAGAAGGTCTGACCCGAGCTTGTTACAGGATTTGATCTGATCTGGTTTTGTTATTTTCCATACAGAAAATGTTACAAGCTTCTGAAAGTAAGCTGTACTAAGCTGTATAGTTAGGCCATTTAAATAAAGTCCACGCTCGTTCTTCAGCAAATGTCTGAGCCCGTGCTGGTATGACCATGATACAACTACAGAAACATCTATTCTAAGAGCCACCTACCTGCAGACTCCGCTGGGATGGAACTGCCAGCTTCTTGGCCCCGTGCTGGTCGAGCCCCCGAGCTTGAGTCAACTCCTCCTCCAACTCCTGCTGCCGAGTGACCAGTGCTGGATCGGAGCAGCCAGGAAAGAACCAGTCATCCTCAATCAGTTTTGTGCCACAGGGAATGGGGAATGATGGGTTGGATTGAAGGTGTATTTATGGATGGGAAGTGAGTTTAAAGTGAACTAGACAGAATTATCGTAGTGTGGAACAGGACAATGCTTTTGAAAGACAGGATGACAAAGATGGAGAGTGGGCAAGAAGTACGACAGCATAAATGATGCTGGTGGTTTGGTGAGACACTTTCAGCACCACAAACATACTTTGTGACAAAAAACTGTTTAATCCAATAGTAGAGGCAACGAGAGCGACAGCAAGACTGCAAGAGAAGTACAGCAATGACAAGAACTGAGGATGGAGAAATGGAAAGTTACTCCAGCTATTTATGCACTCGTGTATTTGCATGAGCTATTGAACCTGAGAAACACTTCAAAAGCAGCATTCTGGTCAGAGCCATGCACACCTAATTTGCATAGCAAAGAAACAGCATTTAAACAAGAGGAAAAGTGGCTGTGGGAGGAAGGAGAAAACCCATCTTTATGAGTCACATTCAAAGCGAGTGCTCCATCACCGTGTCTTCAAAATGAAGCGCAGACAGGTGTTTAGAGAAACACCAGACCGGTGCATATCTGAGGGGACTCGTGTGGTGCTTTCACTTGTATTTTCATTTAGCTGCAAAAGATTCAAGCAGGGCAATGTAAAAATAATTAGAACTAAACATGTTCCCATCTGTTTTGTGACAACAGGCCAATTTTGACATGTTGGGAGAAAAAAGAGGGGCAGCTCGTAGCAAAGGGTGGGGCAGGAAAAGACAAGTTCCACGTGTTAAGTATGGTCAGTGTGGGTTCAGTGCACAAGCAAAGAGGTACTCCGTTAAACTTAACCTTATTTTAACAGCATAGCAGAGAACAGTCATGTACCCTTACGGTACTCTAGCAGAACAGAGCCAGTGTGCCACATGCTGGGCATTTCACCCACACTGACTACAGCAGAAGAGATTACAGTAAAGCACATGCAAGAACAGGAGAAACGTGAGCTTTATTCATCACGTCAAAATAGTCCAGTAGGCTTTCTTTTTCCTACTGATTCCTGAAAAGCTGTAAAAACAGAGCTGCCCTCCTCAGTGCGATTCATCATTTCATCCGTGATGTTAAACAGTCATCTACACAGAGCGCTATCGCTGTGAATACGCTAGTTAGGGATTTTTTAAAAAGAGAACTTAATTCCTTAATATTTCAAAGCAAAGATCACTGTGAATTATAATCCAACTTTTTAACAGTGAACAATCATTTACCCACACACTACTTATTAAAGTCTTCAGCATATGTATATTTATATAGAAAATCAAGCTGAAGGTCGTGTTGAATGGGAGATTGGCCAACTTACATTTATGGGTTAATTCCTGGAACCTAACGATCCCACCCTGTAGCCACCAATAAGCTTCAGGTTTGTTATTTCCTAGATAGATATTAGCAATTTAGTTTAGGACTTATAAATGTGTTTGATAGAATGTAGAGTATTACAGAGATACTGACACTGCCCTGGAGAAATAAAGGCTACGTCCACACTCGTTTTGTCTCCGTTTTGTCCTCCCGTCCACACTGAGACGGAGGGAAAACGGAGCGTTTTTGGAAACGGTCTCCAAAACGCATCGATCTGTAAACGCAGCGTATGGGCGCAGTGTGGACGGACAAAACAGAGGCATTCCAAAACGATGACGTATGTTAGTCATATGATGCAGTCATGTGACCACTTTAACTAAGATGGTCAGACGGCGTCGTACCGCAGTTGTTTTGTTTGCTCACAGTTTTTAGTGGCCGTGTTGAAGATTAATATGTACTCATCTGTGACTCGGAGCAACAGCTCCACCTCATCATCGTTCCATTTGACACATTCGGTGCTTTGTCTCGCCATTTCGCCGCCACGTTTAAAAGAGCCGGAAAGTAAATAAACAACACAGAAATGACACAGGTTGTCTCGTCTAACGTTTCACGCATGCGCGGTACTGCAACGTCATCGTATTCGGCCGTTTTAATGTGGACGCGCAACTGTGTGAAAAACGACTCAAAACGATAGTGTGGACGTGGAGCGTATTCAGGTGAACGCTACGTCTTCCGATTTATCCGGACTAGTGTGGACGTAGCCAAAGGCTGAAGGTGTCATAAACTTAGGATCGACCCCTCCCCACACTGAGCTGGGCTGTGAGACTAGAACAAAGAAGCCACAGCTCAGTGGAAATTCCCCAGAGGATACCTGGGTGGGGGTCTTAGGCCACGTCCACAGTAGCCCGGACAGATCTGAAAACAGAGTTTTCGTCCGGAAACGCTCCGCGTCCACACTTTCGTTTTCACTCGTTTTCACACAGTTGCGCGTCCACATTAAAACGGCGCAAAATGCTTACATTCCAGTACCGCGCATGCGCGAAACATAAGACGATTCGACCTGTGTCATTTCCATGTGTTGTTTATTTACTTTCCGGCTCTTTAAAACGAGCGCGGAAATGGCGAGACAAAGCAGCGAATGTGTCAAATGGAACGATGATGAGGTGGAGCTGTTGCTCCGAGTCACAGATGAGTTCATATTAATCTTCAACACGGCCACTAAAAACTGTGAGCACACAAAACAGCTGCGGTACGATGCCGTCTGACCATCTTGGTTGAAGTGGTCACATGACTGCATCATATGACTAACATACGTCATCGTTTTTAAAAGTCTCCGTTTTGGCTGTCCACACTGCGCCCAAACGCTCCGTTTTAAAATGTATGCATTTTCGAGAGCGTATCCAAAACGCTCTGTTTTCCCTGACCAGAAACTCCATCTCAGTGTGGACAGGAGGCCAAAACGGAGACAAAACGATGTGTTCCCAAACGAAAACGTATTATTATTGGACGTAGCCACAGAGAGTGGTTAGCAGTCACTTTCTCTCCTCCTTTGTGCTCAGTGGGGAGCCGGCTCCTCGAGAAGGCTTACTGTGAATACCGAAGCCCTCAGAGCCTGCCAGCGAGTGCACAAAGAGTCGAGGCCTTCAGCGGCAGAGTAACTGGATGGTGGAAAAGCCTTTAGGCATTCACCGAGCACAAAGGGCCTTTTCTGCTCCGCCTCAATGATGAACGTTGTAATGAAAGATATTTCAGCCACACAAGCAGCCATTGAAGGCGCGGTCACACTTGCATGCACTCTGGCAAATTCTTCTTTTCATTTTCTGAGAGATTGCTGCTCAAAGAGGAGTTCAGCCCTCAGAGCTGGCTCACATTCAGAGATCTGAACTGAAATTCGACTGTTTCTCGTTTCATTTATTTATCTGAATGTGCCTCCTATCCTGAGTCTGCTCACAGAAACGCTTCCCCTCCCAGTTTGTTGCTGCTGCTGTTTGCCAGCGAGCGGCTGGCTGCCAGGCTCATGTAATCAGGCCCGTCCAGGCCTTGGTGTGAGGACAGCAGATTAAATAAAGCTCCCCTTCCGCTTTCTCCTCCGCTTATGGATTTTATAAAACACAGAGGGGAACAAAACACATGAAATGCGATGGTTCATATGTAATTCAGAACAATAGATGTGTCAATGTCTGTAAACGAGCTAAATGCAGTGAAAGCATCAGTGTGGCTAACCCTAACCCTCCTGCACTTTAATTTCTAAAGTGGCTCACAAATACATAATTCACATATCGCTCATGTTCTCAGAGGAAGTCAACAGGAAGTGAGGTGGTTTAGTTTCACTATTAAAGAAATAAAACTTTGGCCTCGGGGGAGGGGGTTCTCACAGCTTTGCTTGGTTCATGTTGGACATGATTCTCTGCCAGGATCGTTGCTGCAGAGAAAACGTTATGTAATTCTTTCGGATCCCTCCATGAAAGTAATCCCCGCCCTGACCTCATGTTAACTCATCCCGTCCTCCCCGGAGGGCCCCGGGCCAAATATGGATCCACCAATCAGTTCTAGCTGTGGGAACCTCATGGTTAGTCCAAACCCAGACTTGAGGGCTGTGCACCGTATGATTTGGAGCTTTAGATGATCACAGAAAGCTGGCCCAAATGTTTCACTGATATCAGTGAGCTCATTGTTTCACAGACAAATCCTGATTTCCTGTCTCTGTGTGCGTCTCCTACCTGTGAACGTTCATATCATCAAGTACCTTAAAACTCTCAGAAAGACAAATTACCAACAAAATTCACTCAAAAACATACGTGTACTTTCATTTTTCCAGCCTGGAAGGTCTGAGAAGCAGGAACAGATGTGTGATTTCTCTCTGATTAGAGGCAGCTCAGAGAAGCAGGGCGACAGTTGGAGGTTAATCCAGCCTAAATCTGCCCCTCCCCTGCGTATATCCACTGTGTCCTCTATGAGCCATTGCACTCATGTCAGCGTGCTTGTGTGGTCATGCGAGTTCTCGCCACATGAGTCCCACATCTGTTCTCATGTGGTCCTGTACCTCTCCCTCATGTTCTGCTCTGGCTTTGTTTTCAGAACCACGAGCAGCTAAGAGACCCAGACTCTGACCTGATCCGCGGTGACGCAGACTTGACCTTCACCTTTGGGGACACCGCCATCACCGCCAATGGGGCATCCGGTAGCGGAGCGGACGCCGCCGGGGGGTCGGGCTGGAGCGCAAATGGGAAAAGGAGTGGTAGCACGTCAGAGGAGGTTCTGGAGCGCGAGCTGGATTCCCGCGAGCAGGAGCTACTGAGCCGAGGGACGCGCCTCGTTTTCCCCATCGAGGACCACATCTGACCCCACCTGTCCCCACCACCCACACCCACCCCTGACCACTTCGCCCTTAGCTTTCTCCATATCCATGTGGGCGGACCTCCAGAGTGACTCTGAGCTTCCTTTGGGATCTCAACACCTTAGCTGGACAAAGTTTAAAAGTCTCTTTGACTCTTTCTGTCATGTGACCCAGTCATGCAGACGTGTGTCACTGCACTCGTCCCCATCTGAATACTCCGCTTCCTCCTCGCTCCACATTATGTCTCAGAAGGAAATGCTGATTTTCCAAAACAGATGTGCAGCGTGCAGTTGGAAAGCGGAGCTTCAACTTTTCTACGAGGATCAGAAGCTGCACAGCAGCTGAGAAATGCTTTCATTGATGATACGCATGCAAAAATAGATGATTCATTTAAGCCCCCAACATCCACCAGGCTCCTGGTGACCTGTCCCAACATCTAAACGCAGCACTGACCCCTCCTCTGGACGGGTCACCAGCAAGCAGGTGGGTGTTGAGACGTTTTACTGACTGCAGCGAGCGGGCACCTCCCATCGTAACTGCTCCTTATTGCTGCAGAGCTCGCTGCTCTGTGTTCTCCTCCCTCTCTTTCCCCGTGCAGGTAAACAGGCATATGTGTGTCTGCTGTGCAGCCTCCATACTCACCCGAAACACAATGTTCACTTTTTTTTCCTCTGGACTCCATTTCAGGAGCGGCATCACACTTTTGTTTTGGAAACGTGTGTGTGTGTGTGTGTGAGAGAGAGACACACTAAGCAAAGAATCAGATATGGGACAGTGTTTGTGTGGGATGATGTAGGCAATTGTAAGAGCATTCAGTGTGTCTCACAACAAAACGTGCAGGTGGAGGTCAGCGTGCAGGTGCAGATGATGCTACGTCTTCACATTTTCTCCTCACAGCAGGAAATGAGCAGTATTGAAGCTGAAAGTTGAAGCTTGCTTGGCTCGTATTGGAGCAGTTAAAGCTTTGGAATAAAAATTTGCAGAAGGTTTTAGTGAGGGAGGAAGTGATGATGTCATCTGTTTGTGAAAACCAAAGGTGTGAAAGGCCATCAGCTGACTCTCTGCATGTAGGTAATACTGCAGACTTCACTCCTCTCTAGTGCCACCAACCCGAGCGCTGACTACTTTGAAAACAGGAAGCTGCACTTGCAGTGATGTGGACCCTGCTCAGCTTCTTCTCTGGGGCCGATGGATTCATGCTGTGAAGCTTCCCCAACTCCACTGACCTGTTTCACACCAGATTAAAGCTTTAAGCCCTCCACCCAGGACGCCATACTGTGCGTTTCCTCTGGTCTGATTTGAGTCATTATTGACTGCAGTGATGATTTTATTGCATGGCAGCACGATGGCTGCAGAATTATGCATATTTCCTGTCTAAGACAAACATTTTCATGCAGTCTGAAAAAAGGAAGCGCTTTGACCGGGAGCTGCTCTGAGCTGCAGGCTGTCACACTTTTCTTAAGTTCAGAGAGCTGAACCACAGCTGTTTAAAATTCACTGCGCTCACGCCCCCTCTGTGACTGCTGCGCTAGTGTATGTGTGCACCAGGAGCAGGTGTGAAAAGCATAACTTCCAGCTGAGTGCGACGCTTTCAGATGCACAGCAGGAAACGAGTGTGCTTCTGTAAGCTGAGCTCTGCAGCGTGGGTCACTGACGCTGGTGTGAGACTGTGTGATGTGAGCTCATGGGGGAGCCGTGTTCCCTCTGTCATGTGAAAGGTAACTCGCTAAACTGTGCTCTGCATGAGTCCTGAAGGTGGTCAGCATGTTCCGAGCCCTCTCTGCGAGGACGTGAGAGCGCTCTGTGATGTCATCAGTCGCGTCGGCGAACAGGATCGTCTCTGACTTTTCTTTGCCAGCAGGAGTACCTGAGAAATGCGACGCGTAGCCCGACTGTCAATGTGTGCAACTGTTGTGTTTAGTAGCAGCTCTGCAGCCCAACTGCATCCACTGTGGTCTGCATGTCAACATGTTAATAAAATTATAAGTTCTTACTCAGCGCTTCCGCGTTTTGTTGTGTTTTAACAAAGCCACTTGCACTCTGTGTTTGTGGCTCACAGGTGTGTGTGTGTGTGTGTGTGACAGCATTTTTTGGTGTATTTTTTAACACGCAGACATTTCAAGACATTCAGTCAAAATAAAGATTCAGTGGCAGGGAAATGAAAAGGTGTTCACAATGTCTGATCTGTTATGTTAATTAAACACTTCTGACATGTTTTCACGACGCTCTCTCAAAAAAAAGATTGTCTTCCTGTGAGATCAAAGTGTAAAGTCTGATGGACTGTCCAGTTTATGAGTTAAACATTTCATGAGATCATATTGAGTCGTGTTGTATTATTAACCTGAGTGCATCAGAGTGATGCAGCTTATTCTGAGTCGGGGTTATTTAAGGTGGATATGCTCTGCTTCACACTTCCTGTCTCAGCTCTCCAGACCCACAGCTGGATGTTCGTGTTAGGACACCCACATATCACACAGGCTGCCTGCACTTATGTTGTAATCATGGCTGTAAAATGACAAAATAACTCTCATCTTTCAGGATTGATTTGAATCTTCTCAGTAATGTGAAGCTCATGTGTTAACAGAGCTAATCTGTTCTCTCTGGCTTCAGTAGCTTGTGCTACCGAATATCCCCGTCCTTATATGCTCATTTTCATGTTTCTGTTAGTGATGGACACTCAAAATAAAATTATTTTATGAGTTACGCTAAGCTGCTCTGTAAGAGTCCAAGAATAGAAACGTGGAGCTAGAAATTAGTTTGTGTCCATTCAGTTCAACTAGAACAGCCAAACAAATGAACATGAATGAACTTTGATGTGCTCATAAATGAACCTACAGACAGCGTGGCTTAGCATTAACAATCACACATGAGCTCTTCAGGGAGTGTGTCAGCTTTTTATTCTTTGAGTCAGTTTGAACAAAGTTATTTTTCTTCCTTTTTTCTCTGAGCCTCACACGTGGACACCTCCCAAGACCAAGTCATGTCTTCAAAGACATACACAGGGCATTAGCTCAGGAAAGTAAAGCAGACTTTGCTCACAGACTGTGCTGCTGTGTGCGCTTCCATTATCAAAGTGCTCCACCTCCCACCTGCCCTGCTGCTGCACAGTATTTAACCCTGTAAGCTACAACAGCTCATTGGTCGCTGACTTGACCACGGCCAAGTGTGCATACGTTAAAAACTATTTGTATGAATCCTGTGACAGTGAATCAACTTTTTAAATACACAAACAAATTCAGCTTTTGGTCTTTCTGGCACCGTGAGCCTGCTGCAGGGCTGCAGACCCGGGTCCACCTCTCTCTGTGCACAGAAGCTGCCAGAGGTTTGGAGCCCTCCAAGGGGGTGAGAGGGATACCTCAAATACTAAAGCCCTTCTGGAGGCTCGGGTTACAAATTTACGGCATTTTAGAGGCAAACAACAGGGCCCTGCACCCTGCGCTGTGTGAGGACGGAGGAATCTCACACCCATGTGAGTGTTTTGTCAAAGGAGTGCACATTCCTGAGAGGCCGGGGGGAGGGTCAGAGGGGAGAGCGGCCTCTCTAAAATATTGCAATTCTTTTTCACTGCTCTACATTAGTGCTGTTAGTGAGTACCACAAAAACTGGCGATCTCTGCCATGCCGAGTCGCAGGCCAGACGGATAAGTCATGCAGGTGACAGCAGCGCCGCCACTCTGATATTGGCAGTCACTTCCTTCAGGGCTGGTGTCCAACAGAAACCAGGAAAAATAAGCCGCCACGTCCTTGTTCCAAATCGTCCGTCTGTGATTGGCTGCTCTTTTGCTCAGATTTTCTCCAGTTCATCAGCCCGGCTCGGCTGAAGGAAAAAAAACCCACGAGTCACGCCTGAGAAATCCTCGAGGAACTCCAGCTGCTCGTTTAGTTAGACCACCTTCTGACCTCAGACTGAACACCACGATCCTGGAAGAGAGAAAAAAAAAATCAGCTGAGGATTAAAAATAAAAGTAAAGCTGTGAGCGAGCTGGAGTCAGCAGGACTTGGAGCCCTAAAGGCAGGAACGTTCAACCTGAATCACTCTGAGAATGTTTGTTACAATAAAAACGATGTTATATGAACAGTTTCCAGTGAAAACAGTGAGCGAATGTCCTGATTTTGTTTTTAACAAATCACAACAGTCCAGGCGCTTTATATTGTATGGTAAAAGACCCTAATATATTACAGAGAAACCCCAACAATTACACGTACCCCTATGAGCAAGCATACCGGCAACAATGGGGCGGAAAAACTCCCTTTTAACAAGAAGAAACCAGTAGAACCAGCCTCAGGGAGGGGCGGCCATCTGCTGGTAGGAAAGACGGGAAAGAGACGCGCTGTGGAAGAGTGATTAATATTAAGA
Source organism: Hemichromis elongatus (assembly GCA_015108515.1). Lineage (NCBI taxonomy): Eukaryota > Metazoa > Chordata > Actinopteri > Cichliformes > Cichlidae > Hemichromis > Hemichromis elongatus. The sequence goes on along the minus strand of VUQR01000255.1, from coordinate 45,077 downwards.
TTAATAATAGAAGGTTACTAATAATGGCAGAGACATTTTCGTGACCTTTGTTGGGGTCAAAGGCCATGAAAAGTGTTTTTTCAGCATTCTCCTGTAACACTGTGGGGACGTTTCATTAAATGATTCCAACTTCAGCTCAATGTCAAAGCAACAGAGCCAACGTTTAACCTCTACGAGTGTTTTTTAAAGAACAAACATTCCTCAGATGTTTTTATAAACATTCAGACTTCGTGGCATAACTTTGCGCAGGCATTGTGGAAACGTTCTTGTAGCCTGCGTGACTCTCAAGAGTGCTGCCAGGTGGACACTGATGCCTTGCTGGCATCTCACTCTTAAAGGTTGTGTCTGTGGTAGCCGGCGGTGACAGCCGGGCTGTCGCCCCGGAGCTCTACCTCGTCATGTACGGTCTCATACAATGACGCCCTTCTTGACAGCTCGCTGTGGCCCCTCCCCCCAATAGAGGAGCCAGCGATGCCAGAGACAAAACAAAGAGGCCTCTATGAAGCAGAAGGTCATTGAAGGGAGGGGGGGGGGACCTCTCTGTCCATCTCTGATATGTTGTGAAATCAAATGTGTGATTGGCTGAGTTAAATCTGGGACGTATTAACTGACAGAGATTGTTATCTGACCATCAGAGCAAAGTACAGCTGCTCACATGAGAAGGCGTTGTGAACTATCAAGGACAAGATTAAAGTTTAATTCAAACAGCACGATCGAAACATGAAACAAATTTCAGTTCTTCTACAGAACCCCCCTTCCCCGACTCCTGGGGACACACACACAGACAGACAGGGACAGACAACACAAACTGACACACAGACCTGACCCAGGCTTCGTTTAAACAGTCTGACCTATAGTCTGACACGATATCATCAGTTCTGCATGCACACCGCTGCTTCCCATTAACACGCTGTAGACCTGCAAAGGAACTTCCTGCTGCACGGTTCATCGGTGCCCTCATGTTTCCTCCTTCCTTTCTTAGCCCGATGCTCCGCCACTGTGAACATTGTTAAGCGCCGTGGATAGTATTGCTGTCACTGACGCGGCTTTAACCTGTAACCTTAGTGCGTACAGGTGATGTTACAGACACACAGGTTTTACCCGCAGACACAGATTGATGCCCTCATCGACTCTCATGTTTGCATTGCCCACAACCATCCAGGGGGCAGGGTCAGCTGGCTTTTACCTCTTTGAGTCTAGTTCAGTTTAGTTTTTTCTCTCGTTCATCAGCGACTGTGACACAGCTAAACCAGCTGCAAATTTGTGCTTTTATAGAATATTGCCATTTTGATTTTGAATCCAAATGATGTTCTTTCTGGTGTTTTGCTGCTTGGTGACACAATTATGATCATTATTACCTGCTCAACTTTTGTCAGAAAAAAATTCCTCTGCATCCCGCCTCACTCATGTCACTTCCTGTTAATGACAGGAAGTGATGTTCCTGTCAGAGCATCTTCGTCCTCTGAGATAAACAAACTATTTCCTTTGTTTTTTGAGTTAACTGAAGGAAGAACAGCTACATGACCTCAGTGGGTTATGTCATTTTCATTGGCTGCTCTTCCTGGCACTGTGTGTGTGTCTGTTACAGTGTGTGTGTGTTATAGTATGTGTCTCTCTGTTATAGTGTGTGTGTTATAGTGTGTGGAGTGAGCGCAGCTTCAGGGCTCAGTCTGGGGTTGAGTCATCTGACCTGCTGTTATCAGCATGGAGGGTGTATGGAAGTCCGAGTAGTACTGTTTCACTTGCATTGTGATCTAAGCGGGTCAGGTCAGAGGTCAGCAACATAAACAAGCGCTTGTCAGCTTACCTCGGCCCACAGCCCTGTCATGCCGCCGTGTCCTCCTCCTGAGTCTTCCGGTAGCCCAGCTGCCTCATGACCTCCCCACAGGATGCCTCCACCTGGCTGATCTGCTCCACGCTCAACCGCTCCCTCCATGCGTGGACGGCCTCCTTGGCATCGCGGGAGGAGATGAGGAACGGTCTGTCGGAAGAGTAGCCATGCCCACGGGTCATGTTGAGCGCGAAGCTCTCCAGCGCAGCGGAAGTGGGCAGGTCAGTGAAACGGAGCAGCCTGCGCAGCTGTTCGGCCGGCCGTAGCACCAGGTCCTCGTAGCGCAGGCGCAGGTAGCGGCTGCGCAGCCACGGCGGCGCACGCAGCTGCAGCAGCAGGTCGCGCAGCCAGCCGTCGCAGATGAGCTCCAGCGCGCCTGACACGTAGTTATCCGCCCGCATCGCACGGTTTGCAGGCGCGAGCAGCCGCTTGTACCTGTCGCTCTGTCTGCGGCTGCGCAACACCTGGATGCTCTCCTTCACCAGTGCGTGCTTCGACTTCAGACGCGAGTTGTGCACGGCGCGCGGGTCCCGGAACAGCTGCACCACGCGCAGGTTCACGCCCGGGTCCCGCATCAGCGGTACGAGGGTGCCCAGGTCCAGCACGCGCACGCCTTTGATCACCATTACCGGGTACTTCCGACACTCGCGCTCCAGCTCGCGCAGCTCCCTGCGCGGGCACTGCGCGCACAGCTCCTCCTTTACCAGCCCTACCTCATCTCGCCGGTGCGCGCGGCACAGCGGCTCGGAGCACAGCACCTTGTTGGTCTTCCAGCCGAAGATGAACGCGCTGCTCACGTTCTGCGCGCCCGCATACAGCCGCAGCACCGAGAAGTCGCAGCGGAAGAGGGCGCTCATCATGTCGCGCACGGCGCCCTGCAGGCTCTGCGCGTCCCCGGGGTACAGCGCCTGCCAGATGTGCCACATGGGCTCGTACAGGTAGAACACGTTCGGGTGCTGGTTGAACAGCTCGCCCAGGAAGGAGGAGCCGGTCCTCCAGGTGGCGTGCAGGTAGACGTTAATCCGCGGATGGCTGCGGTTGGAGGCGGGCTCGGTCGCCGGTTCGCTGCCGTTAGGGCCGCCGGCGTCCTCCCACGGCAGCTCCAGCTCCGGACAGCGGGGCTGGAGCTGCGCCGCCGGTCGTGTCACCCGGTCCCGGGAGTCCAGCACGTAGGGCAGCAGCAGTAGCAATCCGGTGTATGCCAGGATCAGCAGCAGGTACTTCTTGTTCAGCCTCCTCTTCATCTCCGCGCAGGGTCGCTGCTGTATGGACTGTTAGCCACGCCCCCCCCCCACAACCACTTGGTCCGTGCAGAAACACCAGCACGGCCGTCTCACGCCGGGACTGCTGCTGTCCGCCGTCTCTGTGGGTTAAGAGCGCGCAGCATAGGGCGGGGCTTGTTGACGCCGACAACAACAGAGAGCATCGAAGGAAAGAGGACTCCACGAACGGCACCCGCCGCTGAGCGCACTGAAATATGGGAGGCCCAGGGTTTCTGCGTAGTCGTTAGCTGTGAGCAGAAAAAAAAATTCCGCCATGTTAAGACAAGTAAATATAGATGGTATTCACTTTTGTGATGTTAAATGCAATAATAAGTTTCTGAGATCTTCATTAAGGAGTCTTTTTTCTCCAAATGTACCTAGACGTAATTACATATTAAAAGATTTCCAAAAGGAAGAAACTGAAAGAATACAAACTAATTATATCACCTTCCCTATCCCTCCTAAAGGAAAAGAAGTCAATTCAAAATTTTAAATAAAATTTACCCAACAAATAGACTCCTTGGTGATAGATTTAAGATAGAAACTGGTAATTGTGTATTTTGTGAAACAGAAGAGGACGATTTGGACCATCTATTCTTTTTGTGCAATTGTATACAAATCTTATGGTTGGATTTTCATGCCTGGCTTCAATCGACTGGGATTCAAATTACCCCATTTACTTTAAATATGATATTGTTTGGAGTGTTTCTGAAAGAAAAGTAAGTCAGTTATAGTGTTAATGTTTTATTAATCTTATGTAAGCAATATATACATAAATGTCGTTTCTTTAAGACCAAACCAACCCTAACTCACTGGAAAAATGGGTTAAACCTGTTGGTTAAATCTTTGACTTTAGTTAAAAAGAAAAAGGCTGCTTTTTTATTTCCTTTTTGGAAGATTTTGATTTAGTGAATTAATAATTAAAATTGTATGACCCCATCTTTATCTTTTTATTTATATCTGGGTTTTTTTGTTTGTTTTGTTTTCTTTTATGTTCAAAGTTGATAATTGGTAAGAAGTTATATATTCTCTGATTTTATAATGAATGGTGCATTTTGTTTGTATGTTTGACTTTATTAAATAAAAAAAAGCTAGCTGTGAGCACTTTAAGCTAATAGAATAGCTCATTTAAGTTATGAGTCTTGTTTATGGAACCTTACTTTTAGAGATTTTATGATCCCCCTTTTCTCCTTTATTTTTGATCCTTGTTCTCCTTTTTTTGTTTTTTTTGTATTCCTTAAATTTTGTATTGTTTATTCATTCATTTATTTATTTATTTTATATATATTTATTTTCAGTTATTGTAAATTTGATTTTGAAATAATGTCTTTTACTCTGGAAGAAAAAAGGAGATGTGTTATACTGTACCGAATTATTCAATATTTCGCTTGTCTGTTTGAGATTGTTATTGTTCTAAATAAAGTTCTTAAAGCAAAAAAAAAAAAATTAAAAAAATAATAGCATAGCTCATCGGTTCACAGGGGGCTCTAGCGAGTCCAGAGCTGTAGAACAAACCTGCTACGAACATGGATAAAGTGTCAAGAATGTGTAAATATTTGAATATAAAGAAATAAATACAGTCAAATCGAAAGTTGTTTACAGGCTTTTATTGTATTAAAATCTTCTATTGCATCAGTTGCTGCCGCTTTACGGCATTTTGCTTTCCGGCGTGCAGAGAATCCACCATCACCATGGAGGCGACTGTATTTCTCACCTGGTTAACAGGTTGCATCAAGACAGCGCGTCCTGTCATAAACCCTTAAACAAGGATAATCCGTCTGCGTTACTACAAGAACTAAAACGTGAACGTGTCGTCTAAAAGCATATTCACGTATTTATTATAGCCGTTTGGCGTAAATCAACGCCTTTTTTTAATAGTGCCCGTGCGTCCTCTGCTGCTCACATGGACGCATTACCGCCATTTTCGTACGTAACATCACAGAAAGTTGAATGTCCAGTTTTTGTCCCTTTTTTTTCTCCAGACTGAGAGACAAGGTTTAGGAAATTTTAAAACAGTGAAAAATAAAGACCCTAACTAGTTGGAATTGTTTTTGCGCATGCTCAGTACTACTTGTTTGTTATGAAGGTGGGGCTAACACTGCGCGGTCCATAGGAATCAATGGAGGAGACGGCCGTTTGTCTGTAATGGCGCATTTAAGACATCCCCGGTGCTGTTAGCCTGTTTGCGGGCAGAACTCTCGGGCCGGAAGCCGACCGAGAGGCCGCTTCGATCTGTACCCGTTCACGGTGACTGCAGCCTGGCTGGCAGCGTCAACATGGCGCACTGGAGCACCTTCGAAAAGGAGAGCGAGAGAGAGACGAGGCGGCTGATCAGGTGTCTCAGCGGGATCGAGGACGAGGAGGACCAGAACTTCCAGCTGGCGCTTAGATTCGCCTGGTCCAACTTTAAGTGAGTGTTTTCGGGTGTGTGGGAGAGCAGGCTGCCGCACTCTGCGTGTTAACATCCGCTTCGTGTCTCCTCAGGTTTCATCGCTATTTGGACGCGGACAGCCACAAAGTGGAGCGCAGTGTCAATGGGTGAGTGACTCCTTCAAATCAGTGAAGTCTGAGCAAACTAAACGTAAGCTTTAGGCAAACCTTTAAATGTGACTTCAGGATTTTCCACATTAAAAACCTGAAGAGGATAAATGTATGTTCGCTGAAGGCGAAAATACATTCTGCATGTCCTCCTGTCCCAGCATCCTCCTCTGTCACTGCACCCCTCTGCATGTCCTCCTTCGCTCCATCCACGAGCTTCCTCTGAGTTCTTCCTCTTCTCCTCCTGCCTGGCAGCTCCATCGTCATCCTCCGCTCTTCGTCTCCTGCCAACGCTATGGTATCATGACAGTCTGCCGTGTTTTCCAGAATCTACGAGAAGCTCGTGGTGCACTCGGACCTGCAGAAAGCAGAAAGCTGGATGAGACTGACTGAAGAATTCCTGAACTCACCTTTGCCAAACACAGAGGGGAAAAAGGTAGCGCACAGCTGTTTTCTGCTGTACCACAGACAGACATGCCATCCGTGTTCACCTGCGACACCAGTCAGTGTTGGCGCTGCCTCATATTCTAGCATGAAGCTTGTGAACGAGAGTCAGAGGAGATTTTTGGAAGGATGAAGGTAATAAATGTAAACTTGCAATCAATAAAAGTTAAAATAGTCTTTTTCAAGTAAAATGATTTTATTGTCATTCCAGTCCATACCCATATGACAGTCAGAACAGACACAGATTTGCAACAGAAAAGTGCACTAATAAAGTATTTCTGCCTGCATAAAGTGCGCGCTTGTTTTCTGACCGATGACGCAGCCCTAACGGCTCAGAATCACATGTTACACGCACAGTTTAACCTCGTCCTTCCTCCTGCGCTCACACTTTTCTGGCTGTTGGGCTCAAACGTTAAAATGTTACGCGATGATGTGAGAATATGTCAGTGAAACGTGATCTATGTTTTCTCAGACCGATGCACACTACAGCATACTGTCGCTGCTGCTCTGCCTGTCGGGATCCCCCTCAAACACAGACTTCACCGAGAGACCCAGACTGAAGGAGGCTGGTGAGAACTGCACTGTTCCCTTTATCTGTGACCGACGTATCAACACGTCATGAAGTCATTAAATCTGCTTTTCTCAGGTTGGACCTAAAAACACAAACTGTGCAAACACAATTGTTTCAAAGCAGTTTTTTTTTTCTCTCAATCAAACTAGAACTTTTTAAACCAAAGCTTTGTTTTAGTGAATCCTACATTACAGATGCTAGAATCACTTTAACACCAGGATCACATTCCAATGAAATCATCACAGTCGCGTCCACGTTTCTGTTTCAGCAGCAGGAAATCTGCCCACCATGTTTTACCGCACAACATCAGTGCAGTGTTTACAAGTTCACTTCACGTCAATGACCAGAAAGTTTAAAAAATGACTCGTTTCCAGATAACTTCACCACGGCTTGCTCAGTTGAGGGCTAAAAAAAAAAATCACAGTTTGTTAATCTGTCCGTCTTATGTCTGCAGAACCAGAGGACAAGTTTGACTGGGCTAAATATCTGATGGAGGGCGAGGACGTAGAGATGGGGCTGTACCCAGACACACCTGTGAGTCACCAAGCCCACCTTTATGAATGCACAGTTGTTTCTGATTCTCTGAGCAAAAACCCAACGACCACGAGCTTTTAGATAATTAAAGAAAGTAAAAACTGTTTAAAAGGTTTTGTTCTGCACCACAGTCGTATTTAACATCATCACCAACCTGTGTTCACAAGCAGAAAAACAAAACTCATTACTGACCCACAAGTACAAACCCAGAACAAAGTCAGATGCTGAATACATCATAAAGCAAGCCACATTTTCTTCACTGTTTTGAATTAAACGTGAGTTCGTGTTGAATCTGACGGCAGCGTCACATCTGTAAAGTAGGACAGGTCCGTGTTTCCTCTCTGACATCAGTCTGTGATGGTCTGTGAGCTGAGGACAGCAACTGTTCTGGTCTGGTGAAGGATTCCGACTGCTCGGCAGTCCCGGGTCTGCTTCGTCCTGTTGTTACTTTCACAATGCTCCAGATGTTGTCAAGCAGTCGGAGGTCTGAATCTGTTCTGAGGATTCTGACCTGAGGTCAGTTTCCTCTTACTCTTTAAAATGGACCAAGACTAACAGGTGGTCTTTCTCCATCATGGTCGCATGTGGCTTCTTGTCGGCATAACAGAGCTGTTACCTGCACGTGTGGACGGCATGCCAAGCTGCTCGCAGATGCTGGTTTCTGGAACTGTGCAGGAGCCATCCAGTGATTTATCACAGAGCGGTGTTTCTAATGCAGCGGTGCTGAAGGTCACCGCCTGCGCACAGAGATTCCTCCAGATCCGACACACTTGTGTTGCTCCATCCCAACTTTTATGACAAGTTGCTGCCGTCAAATTCCACTTGATCTCAGATTTGTCACAAAGCAATAAAATGTCTCATTTAGAGTATTTACTGTGTTTTCTAGGCTCTATTATGGGTAAAATATGAGTTTGTGGGCTTTTTAGAAAGTTTGCCAGCTTGTATGGACCTGGTTTTGTATTATGCTGAGCACAGTACCTACAGGTGTATTACAGGTAAGCTGTGCCCATCAGTGTTTCCTGTTTCATAGGAGTGGTCTGAGGAGGAGAGCGAGGATGATGATAGTCAGCAGCCAATCAGCAGGGAGGACTCTGGGATCCAGCTGGACAGGACGCCTCAGGAAGACCAGGACAACGCCAACAAGACTGTTCCTGTCACGTGGACAGGTGCAAAGCAGTCACAAAGCCAAATGTGCAGATCTTTACGTTTTCACCACATGAGAGGCAGGAGCATCGGGTTTGTTTCCTGTTCGCTCTCAAAAGCTAAAAAGAAAACAACGATGTCACTACCCAGAATGCGCTGCAGTGTAAATGACTCAAACATTGAGTGTGTTTTAATGTCACACCGTACCTTTTTCCCGTGTTTCCTCTCAGTGGGGGAGCCTGACGCCCGGGCCTGGCTGGAGCAGCACTTGGTCACCCCGTACTGGGCAACGCACGCACCTCGTTTTCCTCACAGCCTGCATCTGCACTCCAACCTCCTCAATGTGTGGTGAGCTCATCCTCACTGATAGTTAAAAATTAATCTTCAGTGTCTTACCTGTGGGGAGACCCCCCCCCCCCCCCCCCCCCCCCTCCACCACCACT